>CM055083.1:2744823-2766655 GCA_029204045.2 Tillandsia leiboldiana
GGAGAGGGTGGAAGAGAGAGAGAGAGAAGACGAGGAGGAGGAGAGGAGAGGCGAGGAGAGTTGAGAAACAGAGTGGAGAGTTCACTCTCGCTTTGATTTTGGGTGGTACGAGAGAAGAGAAAGTCGGAGGAGATTCAACCGGTATTTAACGCTAGGGTTTGGGTCGGGTCAGTGCGACGATCCGCCGAAATCTCACTAATAGGGGTCGGATCATGTGTTCGAATCTAGACGCAGCGGATCTCCCGTTCGACTGTACAGTGAATATTTTACCGGCGTCTCCGCATAAGTATAGAAGATCGGTTGCGTCCAAAGCGAATGAAAGGTCCAAATAAAGCGTTCGTATACGAGGTGCTTGGTAGGAAAAAAAACTCTATGCGGCAACGGATGACAGCACGTGGACATCCCATCGCACAGGGCCTTGCGAGAGTATTGCCTGCACCGAGTGTATATCTATCTCTCTTTCATACTTACCATCTCAAAATCTCACCTTTTAAGGTTTCTTTTACACAAATTCTAATAAAAGAAGGGCTAGGTGTACACTCCAAATGGGGCGTATATCCTACACCCACCCATCCTAGGGTGGCTCATTCGATGTGACGAGTGGAATTCACTCACCCTAGGATGGGGTGGGGTAAGAGGACACCCCATTTAGGGTGTACATCTAGCATTTTTTTATAATAATATTTTAAATTCTCACACTTTAGACACTTTTTTTTTGTAATAAACAGTAATTTTTCCTTTAATTTTATTTTAAAGTTATCATTAAATATAAATATTTAAATATAATAAGGCTATTTAAATGTTATATGAAATATATGTTAATATTATATTACATGTTATGTATATTAAATTAATATCGGATAATATCATATTACGTTTTATTTAGACATCAAAATAAAATTTGATTAAAATTACGTCTACAAATAGTACATGTCTTCTGAGTAAATTAAATATATATATATAAGAACTCTTTACATCTACATGTTGTGCATAGTACTGATACGCCCGGTCATGCAGTAATTTTTCTCAATGATTTGGCGTGGACGCCGCGCACGCGGAGGGTGAATGCGGCTGCGGGCTTGGTGGACTCTCGGAAATTGGGTCAACTATTGTTCGGTGTAACCGTGATATGTCACGGAAGAGGCTTCCGGTTAAGAGGACTAAGTTAGAGGTGAACATGGTTAAACCATTATTCGATTGAATTTGAGCAAAGATTTCGTCGGATTCAAATGTCAAATTTAGCTATTTTTTAGATTCAGATTTAAATTTGCATACGATTTTGATTTTTCTTTAGATACAGATTTAAAATTAGATACGAATTGAATATTTATTATATTCTGCCTTATTTTTTATTTATATTACTATAAAAGGAATTCGAGAAAGTAATCATATATAGAGCTTATAATATATAACTATTTCAAGATCCAAAAAATATTTTTTAAATGATGCCTAGCAATTTCTTATTGAAGGTACTTTAAAAACTTGAAAATTCGACTCTTGTCAAATTTATTCCAATAAGAATTATATTTAAATTCATTTTGATCAAATATAATTATAAATTTAATATTAGTTTAATATCTATGTTGTTTGTATCCATACATTAAATATGGATATAAATACAATTTCTCAAATATTCAATCACTATCAACGAGTAGAACATGAGCCTGCCAGGATCGATTCATGTCCAGCAAAAACGAGTTAGGATAATCCAATTCGGTTTTTGCTCAAAACTAATTCAGCTGGCTCTGATCGAGCCAACTTGAATTAAACTTCATAAAATACTAATACTAATTATAATTGAATTGAGCTTTAATAGTGGTCTACAAGTGGCCTATCCCTTTTGTTCAGAATGACTTATTATTGTCGGATCGATGGCGCTAATTATTAATCCCAAAATTCGATCAGTTAAAAATACACAACCAATTCACTTAAAACGTACAGACACAGCGGCCACGGGTCTCGACCGGACTCAACCCATCTGACGTTAGGTCTATTGTTGGACCTCTATTGCCATTAGGTCTATTGTGGACCGCAGTCCCACTCAACTTATTGGGTCCATCCAACTCAACTTATTAGTCTTCTGGGCCTATTGTCCCGGAACAAAAAATTAACACTATTTTAACTCATAAATAATAACCACAATTATATTATGTATATTGACGAATATGAAACATTTAAAACAGCAGCCCAGTTTTGCAAAATTATAAATCCAGTAGTACTTTTATACGAAAAAGACCATAAATATGAACTATATGATCCCTTTCAGATGCGGACAAAAGTTTCACTTCACTTCCCTTCACCTCTCAACCTGTCAATCCTACAAGCCTTCTAATCCAATCTTATATTGTCAATTAAACCGCCATTAAATAAATCAACCAAATCATTCATGACGAACAAGTCCAGGAAATTAAAAATATAAACCTCAGTATTATCTGCAAATCCATATTTTCTCAGCTCCAATATATATTATAAAGAACTAATACAGTAATTTGACAACTTTTTGAAAACACAGTTATCTTTCCCTTTACCTTTTTTCGGCTTTTTAGTTTGGTAAGTATAGCTACAATGGTGTGGCAGATCCTATTTGTTTCCGCTCTTCGAATAGGAGTCGCGTAGTGTAACAGTCCGGTTGAAGACGAGCTTTCCGGCGTGGAGTCCGGATCAACTGCAAAGTAACCTGAGATAACAGAAAGGGGAGAATGAATGAAATGTTCGAATAAATAGAATTCTCAGATCGATATTGGAATTTTTTTTTGAAATGCCCGTTTACAATTTTATAATTTGCCAAATGACTATAAAAAACATATTTGGCCAAATAACCCTCTTTTTGCCGACTCAGCACCAGATGGAAATTTTCTTTGAAGAACGGTGAATGATTCACCGTCTTAATAAAATTCTATAAAGACAGTCAATCGTTCGCCGCCTTCTTAAAGATGATAAACGAATTCACCGTCTTCAAGAGGTTTAGGTTACAATGAGTCGGTGCCCATCTCCTAATGGCCCGATATCAAAAGCGGTGAACGATTTACCGACATCAAAAGAGGTTTAGGCTACGGTGTGACGGTCTCCATTTCTCCTTCAATATCGAAGGCGGTGTACGATTAACCATCTTCAAGAGGTTTAGGCTATGGTGTGACGGTCTCCATATCTCCTTCGATATCAGGCCTAAAGAAGATGGAGACCGTCGCACCATAGTCTAACCTCTTGAAAATGGCCGCCTTTGTAGGATTTTATGAAGACGGTGAATCATTCGCCGCCTTCTTGAAGACGGACAACGATTCACCGCGTTTCAAAGAAAATTCTCACTTGGTGCTGAATTGGCAAAAAGAGAGTTATTTGGCCAAATATGTTTTTGTAGGGTCATTTGAAAAATTATAAAATTTTTAAGGATCATTTTGAAAAAAAGTCCTCAATATTGCATGGGAAGTTTACTAAAAATTAAAAACTTGCAAAAGGTTAAAAATCTGTTCATGATTTAGAGTTAATACAACTGACATTCACAGTTGCTAAACAATATTTAATTCTTAGAGTCACCTGTTACAAATAAAGATGAGATTGGAAAATCAAATATTATTGAATCTATTGGGTGAAAAGCTGTAAGAATCAAGCCAATACTCCCTAGGAATCAGTCCTCAGAAAGGGAGAAAACCAACTACCTATTGCTCTATTTTCTTTTTGAGAAAAAAAAAGGCTTCAGAAAAAAAAATTAAAAATTATTTATCTCAATAGAAACTCCAAGATGAAGCTGCCACCAAGGCCAGCATTAGAAGTTATTGTTCAAATTGAAACTCTTACGAACAAATCTGAAAAAGCAGTGAAACTCTGGGGACTCAATTTGCTTATCAATAACAGCAATCATACAGAAAGTGCAAGTTTCATTGGAGTGCAATAAAGAAAAAAAACAAACTGAAGGAAAGCAAGAGATTACCAAGCCTTTCGAATTGAAATTTGTCGCCCAACACCGCACTAGCAACCGCTGGCACAACTAATGCTCCAGGTATCACCTCTTTCGAATGAGGGTTCAGATCAGATAGCCAATCCTCTAGCTCAGCTAGATTCTGATGAGCAATTATGGCAATTTAGTCCCAAACTATGCATAATTATTAGCAAAACAAAACAGATAGTCAAGTAATGGTAACACTGACCTCTGAAAGAAATAATTTCTCAAATAATCTGACTTCTACCTTGAAAGGATCAACTCCAGGCGAAGGTTGAGCCACCCAATGAAGAACACCCTCCATAATTAAGAGTTGAAGTGGTTAGCAAAATACATAGTAGTATCTTCAATTTGGAGTATATCTTAACAATCAATCATTGGTACAACAGAGTAGAACTAGTACCTTTGGTTTTGTCTTCTTCAAAGGATCATACTCAGCCCGGATTTCAACAACAGTATCCGAGTTATCACCATAAACAACATCAGTGCATTTTATGGGAAAAGCATATCTGCAAATTTAGAAAAAAAAGTAAACGCCACTTTATAACTTTGTAGATATGAAGTTTTAATAATTTGTTACTGCAAGCTATGAACATCATTCTTCAAAATCACTTACCTGAGGAGAACAGATTTACCAGGGGCAAGCCCATAATAATCTTTCGAATCCTTCAGGCGGAAGTCCGTGCGTTCAATGTAGACAACATTTGTGAAAGGAACCTTGAGACAAAAATACTTAAGACACTGATTGAGATAACCGTTAAAATTTGGAGTACATCCATTTCTTACTTCTGTTACCAATCATGCATTCAGATAATTGTGTCAAGTTTCTATGATTACTGTACGATGCGAAATAGAAAAATCTTAAGTTAAACAAACCAGAATAGCTTTCAACAAAAAGATTTAAGATTCCCAACTAACTGAGAATTTGGAGGGAAGCTTTCAACATCATCGTACTCTTAGCCATGTTAGAGTAGATCAAAACACAATCAAGGGATGCAGCTAAATAAGCAAGTTAAGGGATATGCCTTATAGTAGGAAGAAGCATCATCTGAAGGAGCATCAGGCCACATTTTTGCATCAAGATCTATTATTGATCCACTTTCAAGATTTGTGATAACAACCTGAAAAGACAGATGAAATCAAGTGATAACAGTAGATACAGACATCAAATGATAATACAAATGAAGTGTTATCCAAAACTCGATATACCTTTAAAGGATTCAGCACGACCATTGTTCGAGGTGCCGTTTTGTTAAGCTCTTCTCTAATGTGATACTCAAGGCGATCAATGCGTATCAAGCTATTATCACTGCATGATAAGAATAAAAAAGCAACTATAGTGAGCCAAAACAAGACCAAATAGCAAAATATCTAATTACTAACATAGAACATTGGAACAATGCTAACAAATAAAGATAATCATCTGAATTAGATACCCCAGTCATTACAAACATAAATAGCAAATTTCTACAACTCCAAACGAAACCACATGAGACATTTGTTTTACAAATAATAACTAGACAGTGAGCGCTGTGGAATCATAAGCAGTAAAGGTACCGTTGAGGTGGGATCTAAGCGTCATGGACACTGACACGGGACACGACACGGAGATTTCTAAAAAATTAGGACACGGACACGACATGAACACAGATAACAAATATAATATTATTAATAAAATAATATATATTTATTATATATAAAATATAAATTTTGGTAAAATATTATTATATTTCTCATACGAATGAAAGTTTATAAAAATTTTTACTGATAGTTCATATATTTTAAGAAAAAAATTATCCACCACACATAATTTATTTATATTGTCCAAAAAAACATTTGTATGTGCTTATCAAAAAGCTAAAATATTTATCATCTTACATTATATATGCATAAAAAAATAAAATAAAAGTATATATATATATACTTTTTTAATTGTATGCGCTATGGATCGGTATTGAACGCGCGTCCAAGAAGTGTCCACATCGGACACGAGTCCGACACGTACACGCGAGTGTCTGACACGAATACGCGAGGCTTATAAAAGTGTTCGTGATATAGGGTGGGATTCATTCAAATTAAGTAAGAGGATTTGACTATAGATCAACAAATAAAATCAACCTGTCCTCATAAAAATTCACAAGTCAATTGCACTTTGGAAAAACAAAAGGAAGAAACGACTTGAGAAAATGCAATACCAACCTTCTTGTTATACCAATTCCTCGAATAAAAGAATTAATTGAAGTCGAGGAGACTCCTCGGCGTCTCAATCCAGCAAGTGTCAATAAACGGGGATCATCCCACCCATCAACCCACTTCTCAGTCACTAAATGGTTCAACTGCAGTCCAATAAGGGCATACAAATGATTAAAGATACATCATGCAACTCATTATATCTCAATACTCGACATGTACGAAATATACCTTACGCTTAGACATTACAGTGTTTGATATATTAAGCTGTGAGTACTCCCAAACATAAGGTTGGTAAAGGCCCAGTGCTGCTAATAACCAGTAGTATGATGGTCGGCGTATCTCAAATTCGAGCGTGCATAGCTTCACAATGTAGAAACAAAAATATAAGAAGCCAAGCATACTAAACTCCAAGATGATTTTATTTGTATATCTATAAGATAGAAACAATACAAGCGATTACAGAAATATGAGTGATATCTAAAAAATAAACAAACAGAAGAAACCAATACAAGTACAGCAAAATAATAATAAGGGATGCTATTGGACTCGAACAAATGTGAAGGAAACCAAAGAAACAGATTCATTTCGACCCATGAGTCAAGCCATATGATCACATATTGTTTTTGTAGTAGGAATCAAACAAACTTTTAAGATTGAAAAGAAAAGATGATGGAGAACTCACAGAATGGGTAATATTTTCAAGGGAATCCACTATGCAATGAGAATAATCATAACTTGGATATATGCACCACTTGTCACCAGCATGCGGATGTGGAGTAAACTGTCGAATACATTAAAGAACATGTTATGTTCAACTTACATAACCTGTACATAACCTATATATCAGAAAGTTAACAACGTGACTATTTACCTTTATACGATATGCTATCAAATCATACATATTTTTATTCTCGCTCTGCATATCTTGTTTCATCCTAAGCGTTGCCTTCCCTTCGTCGATCAACCCCCTTTTCATATTATCAAACAACTTCAATGATTCTGCAATCGGCCTATCCCTCCATGGACTATTCATCTGCTTCTCTCTGTATTCCTTTATTTCGTCTGGGGTCTAACAAAGATAGATAAGAAAGGAAAAAAGTTTAAACCTACTCCTAACAAACTGACGACACAGCAGGAACACTTGAGTACCAACAAGAATACCGGTCACAGAATGCTGAATAACTTGCATATCAAGAATACACACCTGGTGATCAACATATGCTAGACCCATTCTTATCAGCTCAACAGCCAAATTATATAGATCTTGAAAATAGTCGCTGGTATAGGTAACCTGTAAGGCTAAATCACTGTAATATAATTCTTTATAAGTCTGAATTACAAGCTGAATAAATGTATACCTTAAATGGCTTCCAACCCATCCATTCAACAATTTCCATGATGTGATCTATGTATTCTTGTTTCTCAGCTTCAGGGTTGGTATCATCAAACCTAACAGTGGAAAGAAGAACTTGAAGAATTTCAATTGGGAATAACTGGTATCAAAACAAGCAACAAAACCAAATGCGCCTTATAGTATCAGATAAAAAACTAAGGGAATCCCTATTACTCAAGAAAACAAACTATAATTAGCTTAGCACAGTATCTACGTGCGATATATGGAGCCTGCTTGGGTAGAAAAATAGAACAAACCAAAAACTAGTGAATATGCACCCCAGGAGAACACGAACTCGATTATTTCAGAAGAGGATCATTTGATAAATAGAGGAGAAAATTATGCCAACCTTAGATAACAATTACCATCTCGCTCCTTTGCAAGACCAAAACTAACAAACATAGCCTGCATTAAACCCAGATGTAAGAAATTACTTTTCCCAAGTAAATCTGGTGCTGAACAAAGCTATGTTAGTATAAGATCATCACTACCTTAGCATGGCCAATATGCAAATATCCATTAGGCTCAGGAGGAAAGCGAGTAAAAACTTTCCCTCCGGTTGCCTTAAGATGCCTCTCTAGTATCTCCTTAGTGTTGTGAGCTCTCCAAATTGTTCCATCACTGAAAAATATCTCTGTGTGGACCTAAGACGTTGCAAAAGAAGAATCTTACTATAGAAGGAAAAAAAAAATGATAATACATAATTATACCAGCCGACAAGGAACTGGCAAATAAAGAAATGAAATGCCTGAATGATTAATGAAGAATAGCAGTATAGTACTGATTGCATCGAATAACAATTATACTCCTAAATGATATATATATTCACATTTTGCAGGTAAAAAATTTTTAATATGGTTGTCCGATGTGACAAAAGATTATGTTCAGATTTCCGATGTGACAAAAGATTATGTTCAGATTGCAGAGAATTATTTGTTGTCAACAATTATTTAACATGTTTCAACATGATACTTTACATTTAAAATAGTAAAAGCATAACAGATGGAGAATGGTGGGAAGATCAATCATATTACTATTCTTCAAGTATATAAAGAGAATATGATGTCTCATTCACCAGGACAAAGTGATTCTATTAAAAGGCTAATCAAAAGTCAGTAGTTACAGGCTTACAGCCAAGTCAATAACACCTTCAAAGCATATTTAAAGAAGAGAACATAGAATTCTGGAGAAGAAAAAAACATAAATCAATAGTGTACTAAGTCAAAATAGAAAACAAAAAGAGAAATTAACTAAGTGTAACCCCTTGTTAGAAGTACCTTGAAGTTTTCCTCTGGTTGTGGAAATATAGAATATGGATTCACTTCCTCTTCAGAAGGTGGAGCGGAAGCAACAACAGCATTCTTTTGATCCTAGAAATAGTAGGTTATGCAATAAAATTGTGAAAAGAACCAACAAACTAATCCATGACAAAAAAATCTGCAGATAAGCAATCTCAACTTTTGCGGGCTTTTCCTTCTTTTTTAATGGCTTTTTATCATCAGCTTCTGTCTTTTCACCCAGTATCCCGAAAAGTTTCTCATCAATTACTTCCTGCCAGAGAAGGAAAAAGTAAATATAAAACCCAAAAAACATATTAGAAAAAAATTTGCAGACTATTCCTTTAGAGTGTTTTTTTTTCCTTCTTGGCACCTTCACAATTTTTGCATCAGCCCATGGGTGTCGCTTTCTAACCTGTCCACACAAGTTGCCAACTGGAGTAAAAAAAAAAGAGGTGAGAAATGAGTATCAACATTAGAGAACTAGACATAATATTAAACAAGAAAGTTGACCATTTATATGGTAACGCTGCTCCAATATTGCATTCATATTCTCCTCTAGGACTGCAGAAACTGTTGATTGAATTTCTTCCATAGAAATATCGACACCTGCAAGCATAAAAAATTATCTGCCTACTGAACTTTGAACAACACAAATAAATCCGAAATTTCCAGCTGTACAAGGATTACAACAGAAAAGCATGGCAATTCCAGTTCCAAATATTAATAAGTTTATGGATGTTTGGGTGCCACACATGAAAAATGAAAAAGGCGTGAGAATTTGTAACAAACAAGCATACCTACGCCACAAGCTTCATCAAATTTCTCCACAGAAAAAGATTCTGGACCTACATTAGAAAGAAATGAGAGAGCAGCATCTAACTGCGCTGAGTTCTTTATCTGCAACATACGTGTAAAAATTATATTAAAAGATAATAATAAAAGGTCGGCACTAAAGAGAAATCTGAGCATCTCATGAATTCCTAGTAGTTAAATATCTCAATACGGCTGCAATTTCTATTATATATATATATATATATATATATATATATATATATATATATATATATATATATATATATATATATATATATATATATAGTTCCACCAGAATCCTCAGAAAACTTGATGACTGTTTCAGAATTGCATATATTGAGTTTCGCAAACAAGGATTGTTGGTTGTAAAGTAGCTGTGGAGATGTTACCTTTGAAGAGACTACATATCCAACTAAAAACGGGCGATAGACGAGTGCATTAGCCGGGTGCTTTGTTGCTACCTATAGCAAGTCCAAAATGGTAAAATATCAGAAACTACTTAACGAATACACTCCTCTAATAGTTTTCGCTCATGATCGCAATAGAGAGTACCGTGTAAAGAAGGTTACCAATTGCCTTGCTACACCCGTTAATACCAGCCTGCATAAAATTAAAAGAAGAGGAAAAAAAAAAAAACTGCTCAAAAGGGGGTAAATGAAGGATAGTAAGTTCCCAAAAAATGAAAATTTTTGGAATTTTATAATTTTAAGTATATCAATTAGAAGAAGAGAAAGATAATGAAAACGAAATTCCTCCCGTAAAAGCCGCATCAATACAAGTATAGAAACAGAGCTAAGCAAAGTAGAAACCCTAAATCCACTCCAATCATCGAGAATCTCACAAAATATAAATCCCGAATTGGGAGGATTAAGGAAACCACTCGAGAAAGAAATGGAAATGCAAGAACACAGTAGTGGGGATCGATCGGTAGAATACCTCTTTGATAACGGCGGTGAGGTTGGCGGTGACCTTGCTATTGACGAGGGCGTTCTCCGCCGTGCGCTTATCCAACCCTATGGAGAGGAACAGCTCCAGCTGCGGCGGCGGCGGCGCGTCGCCTCCCTCCACCACCATCTCCGCTGCTTTGCCCCGATCCGAAACCCTAGACAGAGCGAGGAGTGAGAGAGAGAGGGAGAGAAGGAGAGAGGAGGAGAGAGAACAAGGCTTTGGTTTTGTTCTGTGTTGCTTCTGATCTTCTTTTTGCGCTGGTTTTCGACGCGTATGGAAATCTCGTCACCGATATTGGGCCGAACACTGGACACGCTTAAACCCTAGCATGGGAATGTGGGGAGCAAAATGGTCGGACCCAGATGACGAACATATGGAGAGAAGGGATCTATTGGGCTTTGACCGTAGAATCATAACGGGCCCAAATGAAGGGAAACTTTTATCGACTGTCCGAACACGAAGAAGTTGGGCCTGCTCATGTCTTAACAAGCCAGCTGGTATCCTGTTTATTTACTCGATTGAACACAATAAGTTTGAATTTCAGTTCTGCTATAGGACACCAGAACTATGCAGATCACTCAAATCAATGATTGATTAAAGACACCAAAAACACACTGTAGCTCCAGTGGTACGGTACCTCGGTTGGTCGTTTACAATTTCAGGGATGATCCCAAGTTGCACTAAAAATTGAGCTTGGGGTCTCTAAGGTTTGCTGAAGCCTATAAACTGTTACAAAAATAAAAGGAGAGAGAGGTACTGTGAGGCTCCATACCCAAGTGCTTTTCAAATTCGTAATATTTGTTTTTTATTTTTTTTGCTGCATTTTTGCTCTTAGCTTGGAGAGTTTGTGTAAATTAGATAGAATATGGTTCTCTTTTTAGTTACTGAAAATAACTTTCTTCAATATAGGATGGGCAATAGTTGTAGTTATGAAATCTCTAACAATTTTTGTCTACTACTTTTCAGTTACTTTTACTAATACACGATAATGGGGATAGACAAAAGCTGGATATTTCTTCAAGATAGAACTCTTCCTGAATTTGAGAAAGGTGTCGATGAGTTCTTAGACTATGCTTTTCAACGATTGGGGGATGTAAGGAGAATTCGTTGTCCTTACACTAGATGTAACAATGTGATACTTAAGACAAGGGATGATGTTAAAACTGACTTATTCTTTAATGGAGTGATTCAACATTATACCACGTGGAATCATCATGGTGAATCGTTGGATGAATCTGATTGTAGTAGTGAATCGGCAGACGAGGACACAACAAGTGATTATGGGCGTGAAAACATGAATAGAATGGTAGATGACTTATTTGGACATAATGAAGCAGCAAAGTCTCATCAACCTGAGGAGCCTAATAGTGATGCACAAAAATATTTTCGTCTTGCATAAGAATGCAAACAAGATGCCTATCCAGGTTGTAAGCGGTATTCTAAATTAAAATTTTTGGTGACTTTATTGAATTTGAAATATCTTAATGGATGGACAAATAAATCAGTCACAATATTATTAGAGTTTTTATGCGACTTTTTACCAGATGGTGCAGATATTCCTAAATCTTACTATGAAATGAGAAAAATTATCATGGACTTAGGGTTTGACTATATTAAGATCGATGCATGCAAAAATGATTGTGTTCTATATTGGAAGGACCATACGGATGCTAGTGAATGCCCAACTTGTGGTGAGTCTAGATAGACAACAAGTTCGGAAAAAGAAGATGCAACATTAAGGAGGAGGAAGAAGACACCGCATAAGGTTCTTCGATATTTTCCTCTAACACCTCGAGTACAAAGATTATACACAAATGTAGAGACATCAAAAGCTATGAGGTGGCACAGTGACCTTCGACCTGATGATGGTGTTTTAAGACATCCTGCCGATTCAATGGCTTGGAAGCCTTTTGATCACAATCATCCTGAGTTTGGTAAAGAGTCACGTAATGTTCGATTGGGTTTAGCAAGTGACGGGTTCAATCCCTTTGGGAATATGAGTACTTCACACAGTGTTTGGCATGTTGTTGCAGTTCCATACAATTTGCCTCCGTGGATGTGTATGAATGGTCATTATTTTATAACTACCTTGATCATTCCTGGTCCAAGAGCTCCTGGTAATGATATAGATGTGTACATGGCCCCTTTAATCGACGAATTGAAGAAGTTGTGGGAGATAGATGTTGAGACATGATTCATCAAAGAATGAGAATTTTAAAATGCATGCTTCTATACTTTGGACGATAAATGACTTTCCTGCATATGCCAACTTGTCTGGTTGGAGCACAAAAGGGGGATTAGCATGTCCTTGTTGTAACAAGAACACAGTTTCCTTAAGATTAAAGTATGGAAAGAAATTTTCTTATATGGATCATCGGCGTTTTTTGCCATCTAATCATAAATGACGAGATGATATCAAATCATTTGATGGAAAAGAGGAAAAACGATGCGCACCCAAAACCTTATCAGGTGATGAAGTGATTGAGCAATTAAATCAATTTCAGCAAGTAATATTTGGAAAAGGATCTAAAAAGAGAAAACGAGCACAAAAAAAATGAGTGCTTTTTAAATTGGAGGAAGCACAGTATTTTCTTTGATTTGTCATACTGGCGGTCTTTATTAATTCGCCACAACTTGGATGTTATGCATATTGAAAAGAATATGTTTGATAATATTGTTGGTACATCAATGGTTATTGATGGAAAAAATAAAGATAACTTGAATGCTCGTATGGATTTGATGGAACTAGGAATTAGAAAAGAGCTTCACCCGATTCCTATTAATGAGAGTGATGCTAGCATTGCAAGTACAAAATTCTGATGGCATGCTACACTATGTCTAAGCATGAGAGGCTACATTTTTGTAATTTCTTGAAGAATTTGAAGCTTCCTGATGGATTTTCTTCAAATATTTCTAGATGTATTAATATGAATGATGCTAAGCTCCAAAACATGAAAACTCATGATTGTCATTGTATTTTGCATCGCCACCTCCCATTAGGCATCCGTGGATTGCTAAGAAAGGATGTTTGCGATGTTTTGATTGAATTAAGTGTTTTTTTTAGAGAGTTATGCTCAAAGTCATTGATAATAGAGGATTTGGAGAGACTTGAGCGCTCAATAGCTATTACATTATGTAAATTAGAAAATATATTTCCTCCTTCATTTTTCGATGTAATGGTTCATTTGGCGATTCACCTTGCTAGTGAGGCGAAAATTGCTGGTCCCGTGCACTATCGATGGATGTATCCATTTGAAAGGTGAACTCATACAAATTAAACATTATTTTTATTTGTGTAAATTGAACAATCAAGATTAACAGTTATCTATGTAACAGGGATTTTCGTAGGTTAAAATCATATGTTCGGAACAAAGCTCGTCCCGAGGGATCGATAGCTGAAGGAGTAATAGCGCAAGAATGTCTTATATTTTGCTCTGGTTACTTGAAGGGATTCGAGACAAGGTTGAACCGGGTTGGAAGAAATTATAAAGGTGAATCAGCATATAGCAGATCGACCTTATCAGTTTTTAAGCAAAGCGGGTCTCCACTAGGTGGGCGTAGGCTTGAACAAATGAGCATAAGTGATTTTAGCCGGGCAAGTATGTACGTGTTAAAGAATTGTGTGGAAGTTACACCTTTTATAAGGTAATTTTCTTTCCCTAAAACTATAGTTTCGAATAAATTTATTTCATAACAGTCATTGGTATATCTTACCTACACAAGTCTCAAATTTGGAACCTGGAATATAGAGAATTGATTGAAAGTCAAAGTAGTAGAAATGTTGATGAGAGACGCGAAGAGCAATTTTTAAAATGGTTCGAAGAAGAAGTATCAAAGATGTATAGTAATAAAGACAGTAGGGTCTCGATGGATCTTCTACAATTAGCAAGAGGACCGGATAGACGAGTATATCGTTATTCTGGTTATTTAATAAATGGCTTCAGATTCCATACAACGGAATGTGAAGAAATATTAAAGATTCAGAATAATGGAGTATGCGCACAAGGAGACGATGGTTATTATAGTAGAGACTATTTTGGAAAACTTCTTGATATAATTGAACTACGATATCAAGGATCCAATAAAGTAGTTTTATTTAAGTGCCATTGGTGGGATGTATGCACAAGTGGTCGAGGTTACAAAGAAGACGATCATGGTTTTTTGGCTGTAAATGTTGAACATGAGTTATCTACTAATGCGACTGATCCTTATGTGTTGGCATCACAAGCATAACAAGTTTACTACGTGGAGGACATTAACAGCCAAAAATGGCATTTTGTGATAAAGATAAAACCACGTGATTTGTATGATATTCCTATGGTGGAGCAAGAGATGGCCGATGATCAAAGTAGTCTAATATTGGAGGCCATTCAAGAAAATGATAGAATTCGGACTTCTTGTGGGTTCACAAACATTGAGGATGATGACGATGAACTTGAATTAGCAAGAAATGATGCAGAAGGGATTACTATTGATGCTACCGAGTTAGACATTAGTTTGTTCGTCGACAATGATATGAATTGATGCTACTAATAAGTGATAGGCTTATTATCAAGGTAAGGTTGGTCTCTTTGTAATATATATATAGAACTTTTAAAATTAGCTCTATTTATGTGATTTGTTGTTTTAATCTCTTTATGAAAGTTAGCTTAGTATTTTCTTTAGTTTGCTTAGTATTTTTATTAGTTAATTTGTACTTCGCTTCTAATTTAAAATATATAAATTGTTGATAATTAACATATCTATTATGATTAGAATAATATATTGCATTTTTTATTTTTTCAAGGTGATGGTGAGAGCTTCAACATTACGTTCTACGGTGGGCTCCAGTGCCTCTTCGCCATCGGCAACGACAACACCAAGTCATGTTGGGCCGTCTTCAATTAGGTTTGATTTACCTTCCTCCTCTCTTGATACAGCAGGTAAGAATAACTTTACCCTAAAGTTTTTCTTTTTAACTCCAATTCTAGTTCAAGATAATGTGGTTTAAAATTATTATTGAGCAAACTAAGGTCGCTAAAAATTACATGAATTGCATAATGTGATAGCTTTAAAAAAAAAAATCCTTACAATGTGTCCTCCCAAAGGCAGATTTCGGATCATACTCAGGATCACTAGGATCTGCTGGGTAACCAGAGCGGGCAAAGAAAACATGAACATAGAAGCTGCCATTATGTTGCAAGGCCTACAATACCCATAATGCAAATAGTTCAAAATTAATTTATAACTTTAAATTTCAAAGAAAGGTACCAGGTGTAGGATGACCTCCTCAACTCCTTAAAATTATTATTTTAGCAATTAAATGTTTATATATATTTTTTTCATTCTGTATGAGATCCCTTCTACAAATATTTATATTTTTATTACTTTGTGAAGTGGGTTTTGCTTCATTTCATACTTTGATTTGGTATTTGAGGTTGTTTTGTCTATGATATTTGTTTCTGTTTGGTATTTAAATGTGTTGTATAAGAGACTGAGTGCTTGTTTGCTAAGTTGTAATCATAAGTGGCTCGTTTGTATTTTTCAATAAATCTCTACAGATTCTACAATGGTGAGGAAGAAGGGTAAGGGGGTGACTAAAAATCTGAAGTGGTTTAAAAAGTTTAAGCCAGGGGAAAAGAGTGTAGTAACCATCGATACGGGTTTAAGAAGAGCAGTGGCGGGTGATGTTGTACCTTTTATTACTGAAATGGGAGTAGTTCTTCGACAATATGCAGTATTGTCAAATAAAAAGTGGAAGAAGGTGCCAAATCATATAAAGCAAAAGATGTTTGATGATTTACTTGTATGTAAAACTAGTACAAGTTAATATTAGTTGTCTACTATTCAAATTTTTATTATACAAATTCTAACTTTCTTATAACATCAAAATGTAAAAGAGGAAAAGTTTGCTGGCATTGAAGGGGAAAAAGCGAATGTATTAGACCACCTCAAAAAGATGTACAGAGAATGGCGACATCGTCTGCATTTATATTACTTACGTTTTAACAGTGACGAGGAAAGACTAAGTAGGATTCCGAAAAATGTCACGGATAGTGATTGGAGATATTTAGTCGAATATTTTGATTCGGAGGAGTTTAAGGTAGATTTCAAAAAAAATTAATATACTAAACAATTTTTTTCAATTATATTATACTTTTAATTAGTATATATTTATTTTGTAGTACTTATCAGCTCGTAATAAAAAAAATCGGGCCAAGCAAGAAATTTCTACCATCAAGGGTAGAACATCATTTGTTAGGATTAGATATAATATGGTATGATCTATTGCTTTTATTATTCATTTTGTTTAATTAATTCTTTATGCTATTTTTTAACTAATCATATACTTTGATAGAGAGACCCCGTAACTCATGCGGAGCCAAAAATGACAGATTATTGGAAAGCAACACATTTACGGCATAACGGAGATTGGATGGATGGTCGATCAAAGGATGTCAGGGTGATTATACTAATGTTATTACTTGCTTAGTTGGTTTATATTTATATTAATACTAAATATATTATAATAAATGCAGAGGTACTCGAGAATATTGAGAAGGAGCAGTCGGAAAGTGGGGGACCTCTACTAACCCCCGAGGAGCAAATGTCTAAAGCTTGTGGGACGCGTTTTGGGTATATTCGGGGATTAGGGTGTGGACCTCGTCCTAGTTCACGTAGAGGTGCAGACTTTAGACAGGCTTATCAGCGAGAGGTTGAGGATTTGAGGGGTGCATTAGAGCGTCAACAACAAGAGGCGGAGAAGCAAGAGCAACGTTTAAGGCTTGAAGCAGAGGAGCGCGAACATCGTTTAAGGCTTGAGGCGGAGGAGCGTGAGCATCGCTTGAGGATCGAGGCAGAGGAGCGAGAATGCCGCTTACGGTTAGAGGCAGAGGAGAGGGAGCAGCGGATACGCTCAGAAATGCGCTCAGAAATTTGTGCAGAATTTCAAGCTCAGTTGCAGTTGATCATGGCACATATTCCTGGATTGCAGAATATGCATTCTGCATCATCAATATCAGATGGCCATCCTATAAGGTCAAATACAAATCTCTCTCCATCTATCCACGTGCATTTTTGAACAAGTACTGTACTTATTAGCTGGAAAAAGAAACCAGCATAAAAGAGATTTTACAGGGTGATACCAAAAGATGAAATTATTGGAATTCTTCAATCTTCTTAGAGATAATTGATAACTCTTCTCTCTCTATTTATTAAAACATCGGAAGTCAAGAAAAGGAATGTTCAACATGATTCACTTGTATCAAATTAACTTTGAAAAGTATGACACAAGACACAGAAGCTTTTTCTAAGAAGTACATTTATTATCAGAGTTTGCTCTTCAAAGTTTCCAACCAAAGTTTATTCTTTAAGGTTTTTAAACAAACACAATCAACCAAACAATATAATCAAATAATGTCTTTTCCTAATTCAGATTAGTTCCTTGAAATTTCACAAAAGAGTTAGCGAAACAGCTTTTCGCAAGAGTAAAAAAGAGCCGAGTAAAAGTTTAGGTAAGATTTTTTTAAAAAAATAGCACCGAAGGCCCAGTCAAAACAGACCTCTGAAACCAACAATGAGGACATCAAAGAAAGTCAATGGTGAGAAACAAAATATCAATAGTCAGCCAAATCAAGTTCAGCTTGTCATTGGTGCTTGCTAAGCTTACACTTCTCTGGCTCTATAGATGATAGAGCTATGATTTCCAATAATCCTATGATTTCCGAGAATCCAGCACTGAATCACTTCGAACCTGCTATTCTAACTATTTTAACTTGTCATTGGTTCTGATTTTACTGCAGGTGGTACATTCACAGAACATCATACGAGAGAACAAGAGGAACGAGAGCGAGAGGTTATATCATTGAACTTTTCTAGATTCATGTGATATTTAAACATTGTTCTGAAGCAGAAAAGATAATATATATAAACTTAAAAATTATACTAGCACTCTCACTAATGTTTGTTTGGTAGTGACAGGAAGGTAATATGGGGAGGAAGCATCAATTGAAAAGGAAGGCATATGCAAATGGTTACAAAGCAGTCATGGACAATGACGAAATTATGATTCCTGGAACCATATATCAAACTTGGCTACATGATTCCTCGAATCTCGTATCAAAGAGAGGCAGATTAATCAAGGTTCATCATACATTTTGTTTACCGAGAGATTTTGCACTAGAATGATTGAGCTTGCTGATGACATCGATATATCAGTGGCTGTATCAGCAATAGGACTGTTGAAACAACTGCTAAGGTGACAAATTACTTGCGTCATCTCAAATTGATATACTGGTGAGATCCTCTAAACAATATATCCATATTTATTTATTTTGTTTGCAGACATCAGCTTTTGACAGATGATGAATTGGGGCCCTTGTATGATCTGCTTATCGATGAGCCTCCCATGATTAGGCGCGCAATTGGAGAGTTGGTATATGACCATCTGATTGCACAGAATGTTAAAAACTCTCAGTCAGGACCATCAGGTAATTTTGTCAGGTCATCAACGTTATGTTGTGCAGATACTTGTTTACTTTATTGTTCCGAAGGTCACTCTTGGAGAATATTATGTTAGGTGGAGATGGTGAACCCTCAGAGGTTCATCTTGGGCGACTGTTGCAAATCCTGAGAGAGTTTCCTGATGATCCAATACTGGGTGCGTATGTGATTGATGATATTTGGGATGACATGAAGGCCTTGAAAGTATGTTTGAGAATATATCATTTTACCTTTTATTAAGAAAGGGTTAAATATTTTTTGCTCAGGCAAAGAATGCTAGTACTAATACCAATGTATGATGATCCCTTTATGTTTATCGGTTATGCAGGATTGGAAATGTATAATCTCTATGCTCCTTGACGAAAATCCTATGATTGAACTCACTGATGTGGATGCAACCAACCTGGTTCGGTTGTTTCATGCCTCCGCAAAAAAGGCTGGGTGAAAGGATCGTTCCTGCTACCGACAATCGAAAGCAATATTATACTAAAGCTCAAAAGGTATGGGTGTCCAGTATTCTTAATAGTGAGCATGTAAAATCTTTATCTGTTCCCTGAAATTCTGGGCAGAAAATGTCACCATTTGAACTTTAGGTGTTTCATTAAGCCCCTTAAAGTAATCAGTTGTTTGATTTCATAAATTTGTCAGGTTTGGCAGATGTGTATCCACATGTTTTTATCCTTTTTAGTGCTTAGGATAACACAAATTCTTTTGCTGTTGTGTAATTAAAAGTATGATTCTCTATGAATTAGGCTAGGAATTATGGTTTGATTGTATTGTTCTTTTTCGCACTTTCAATATGTGATGCTTTGCTGTAATCAATTTGCTCATTTGAAGTATTCACATATATTCGGTTTCTGCTCCTCTGCTGAAGTGCATTATTGTAGAAAAGACTTTGGTCCCGATTTGGATCTTGAAGCTTAAAATAATTTTCCTCGTGGTAACTTGTGTCATATGGGTTTTTTCTTTAATGGTCGCATTGTAGGTGTTTGATTTTTAGCGAGGGTGGAACCTTAATTCTGACTTTATGCGATAGTAGGTTCCTTCTACGGCATGACTGCAGGCTTTTCGACCCTTTCTTTTTAACCGAACTACTTATTTGGAAGTGCCGAATGGAACATTATTAATTATGATTCTAGAAATTTAAATCTGAAATCTCATGTGGAGTCTAGAATTTTTTTGAAGTCAGATGTGCCAATCATTATCTATGTCCTTGTTCATCAGTTTTTCTGGCTTGTCTAGCTGCTGGAGCAAGCTGAATTGTTTATAGCGACAATTATTTGCTCTAACTAATCAGTTCTCATGCAATAGGAACTCTGCCTATGCTCGACCTAATTATATTCTCTTTAAGCTGGACAAAATTTTGTTCTCTTACAAGTTAAATTATAAGCGATATTTTAACCCGGATGTTCCACCCTTGTTTCCATCTATGAGGAACCCTTTTTCTGACTATCTTAAATGAAGGGTTGTTGTTGTCCTGTGGCATGCTATTTGCCCGGTTTGCTGTTTAGTTGGCATTGATTTTCTTCTTCTTCTTCTTGGCACTTGTTTTATTCATCTTGACCTCAGTTATTGTGTGTGTGTGTGTGTGTGTGTGTGTGTGTGTGTTTTGGGGTACTTTATATATGTTTTTATATATTGATTGCTAAGTTGTCTTGCTTCTCATTTTACCATTTTGGGCCGTAGTACTTCCAATGATGTGCTTGCCAGCATGCTATGCTGAAAGGTGTCCCTTATATGGTTCTTAAACTAGGCCAACAAGTGCTGCGAGAAATTATGATTATTTGACGAAAAACCATTTATTTCAATGAATTTCACCTTTGTAATTCCTATGTTTTTCTCCCTAATTTAACTAACCTTTTATAACCTCTGTCACCGCCCATTCCTTTCTTGTTAAAAATGTGAACTTGTACCAATGCAAGCATCTTGAACTTTCTTTTATTGATGTTATGACTGAGGCAATGAATTTTGCAGGAAGCACTGGAAAATAGTAAGCGAGAATTAACAGCTGCCCTTATGAAGAGCTACCCTCAACTTGTACGCAAATATATAGCTGACAAAGTGAAGATATCTCCTATAGTCGAGATAGTTTTACTTTTGAAACTTGAGATGTACTCTTTGAAGAGGCAGGAGCAGGTTAATGAACTTTTTTTTTTTTTTTGTATATATCTTCACAATATTTACAAGCATGTTGATATTAAGTCAATTTGACGTCACCCCTGAACCTTTGAACGTGACCAAAAAACCATCTGAGAAAACTGGTTTTCTTTAATATTTTCTTTTGTTATGCAAATCAAGACAAATCAATTAAAGATATACTAAGTATGCTTAATGATAATAAGTTATCATAGAGTAGTATTATATTTTAAAAAGTATCACGTATCAAGAAAAAATAGAATAATTTAAAGAAAATGGGACATTTATTAAGTGTCATCAAAATAAATAAAAAAAATGTTGCTAGATTATCATTTTGTAGCCTTTTATGTGCTGCTAAAAGATTAAACAAGTGTCGATAATTAGCAGCACTCATTTTAGGTTATACCGACACAATTAAAAACTGTCGCTATATACCTAGCGACCCCACATCTAGCAACACTTTTAAAAGTGTTGGTAAGTTAGCCAGCAAACACTTTTTTTGCATGTACGTCACTTAAAAGTGTCGCTATTATACCGTTTTTGTTGTAGTGGTATATATACATAAATGTATATATATACATAGATATATATATATATAATATATTATATATATAATATATATATATATACAGTATATATATATATACATGT
>CM055083.1:2766755-2776755 GCA_029204045.2 Tillandsia leiboldiana
AAGAGAAATCTGAGCATCTCATGACTTCCTATAGTTAACTATCTCAATACGGCTGCAATTTTCTATTATCTATCTTTATATATATAATATATATATATATATTATATATTATATATATAAATATATATAATATAATATATATATAGTTCCACCAGAATCCTCAGAAAACTTGATGACTGTTTCAGAATTGCATATATTGAGTTTCGCAAACAAGGATTGTTGGTTGTAAAGTAGCTGTGGAGATGTTACCTTTGAAGAGACTACATATCCAACTAAAAACGGGCGATAGACGAGTGCATTAGCCGGTGCTTTGTTGCTACCTATAGCAAGTCCAAAATGGTAAAATATCAGAACTACTTAACGAATACACTCCTCTAATAGTTTTCGCTCATGATCGCAATAGAGAGTACCGTGTAAAGAAGGTTACCAATTGCCTTGCTACACACCGTTAATACCAGCCTGCATAAAATTAAAAGAAGAGGAAAAAAAAAAAAACTGCTCAAAGGGGGTAAATGAAGGATAGTAAGTTCCCAAAAATGAAAATTTTTGAATTTTATAATTTTAAGTATATCAATTAGAAGAAGAGAAAGATAATGAAAACGAAATTCCTCCCGTAAAAGCCGCATCAATACAAGTATAGAAACAGAGCTAAGCAAAGTAGAAACCCTAAATCCACTCCAATCATCGAGAATCTCACAAAATATAATCCCGAATTGGGAGGATTAAGGAAAACCACTCGAGAAAGAAATGGAAATGCAAGAACACAGTAGTGGGGATCGATCGGTAGAATACCTCTTTGATAACGGCGGTGAGGTTGGCGTGACCTTGCTATTGACGAGGGCGTTCTCCGCCGTGCGCTTATCCAACCCTATGGAGAGGAACAGCTCCAGCTGCGGCGGCGGCGGCGCGTCGCCTCCCTCCACCACCATCTCCGCTGCTTTGCCCCGATCCGAAAACCCTAGACAGAGCGAGGAGTGAGAGAGAGGGAGAGAAGGAGAGAGGAGGAGAGAGAACAAGGCTTTGGTTTTGTTCTGTGTTGCTTCTGATCTTCTTTTTGCGCTGGTTTTCGACGCGTATGAAATCTCGTCACCGATATTGGGCCGAACACTGGACACGCTTAAACCCTAGCATGGGAATGTGGGGAGCAAAATGGTCGGACCCAGATGACGAACATATGGAGAGAAGGGATCTATTGGGCTTTGACCGTAGAATCATAACGGGCCCAAATGAAGGGAAACTTTTATCGACTGTCCGAACACGAAGAAGTTGGGCCTGCTCATGTCTTAACAAGCCAGCTGGTATCCTGTTTATTTACTCGATTGAACACAATAAGTTTGAATTTCAGTTCTGCTATAGGACACCAGAACTATGCAGATCACTCAAATCAATGATTGATTAAAGACCAAAAAACACACTGTAGCTCCAGTGGTACGGTACCTCGGTTGGCGTTTACAATTTCAGGATGATCCCAAGTTGCACTAAAAATGAGCTTGGGGTCTCTAAGTTTGCTGAAGCCTATAAACTGTTACAAAAATAAAAGGAGAGAGGGTACTGTGAGGCTCCATACCCAAGTGCTTTTCAAATTCGTAATATTTGTTTTTTATTTTTTTTTGCTGCATTTTTGCTCTTAGCTTGGAGAGTTTGTGTAAATTAGATAGAATATGGTTCTCTTTTTAGTTACTGAAAATAACTTTCTTCAATATAGGATGGGCAATAGTTGTAGTTATGAAATCTCTAACAATTTTGTCTACTACTTTTCAGTTACTTTTACTAATACACGATAATGGGGATAGACAAAAGCTGGATATTTCTCAAGATAGAACTCTTCCTGAATTTGAGAAAGGTGTCGATGAGTTCTTAGACTATGCTTTTCAACGATTGGGGGATGTAAGGAGAATTCGTTGTCCTTACACTAGATGTAACAATGTGATACTTAAGACAAGGGATGATGTTAAAACTGACTTATTCTTTAATGGAGTGATTCAACATTATACCACGTGGAATCATCATGGTGAATCGTTGGATGAATCTGATTGTAGTAGTGAATCGGCAGACGAGGACACAACAAGTGATTATGGGCGTGAAAACATGAATAGAATGGTAGATGACTTATTTGGACATAATGAAGCAGCAAAGTCTCATCAACCTGAGGAGCCTAATAGTGATGCACAAAAATATTTTCGTCTTGCATAAGAATGCAAACAAGATGCCTATCCAGGTTGTAAGCGGTATTCTAAATTAAAATTTTTGGTGACTTTATTGAATTTGAAATCTTAATGGATGGACAAATAAATCAGTCACAATATTATTAGAGTTTTTATGCGACTTTTTTACCAGATGGTGCAGATATTCCTAAATCTTACTATGAAATGAGAAAAATTATCATGGACTTAGGGTTTGACTATATTAAGATCGATGCATGCAAAAATGATTGTGTTCTATATTGGAAGGACCATACGGATGCTAGTGAATGCCCAACTTGTGGTGAGTCTAGATAGACAACAAGTTCGGAAAAAAGAAGATGCAACATTAAGGAGGAGGAAGAAGACACCGCATAAGGTTCTTCGATATTTTCCTCTAACACCTCGAGTACAAAGATTATACACAAATGTAGAGACATCAAAAGCTATGAGGTGGCACAGTGACCTTCGACCTGATGATGGTGTTTTAAGACATCCTGCCGATTCAATGGCTTGGAAGCCTTTTGATCACAATCATCCTGAGTTTGGTAAAGAGTCACGTAATGTTCGATTGGGTTTAGCAAGTGACGGGTTCAATCCCTTTGGGAATATGAGTACTTCACACAGTGTTTGGCATGTTGTTGCAGTTCCATACAATTTGCCTCCGTGGATGTGTATGAATGGTCATTATTTTATAACTACCTTGATCATTCCTGGTCCAAGAGCTCCTGGTAATGATATAGATGTGTACATGGCCCCTTTAATCGACGAATTGAAGAAGTTGTGGGAGATAGATGTTGAGACATGATTCATCAAAGAATGAGAATTTTAAAATGCATGCTTCTATACTTTGGACGATAAATGACTTTCCTGCATATGCCAACTTGTCTGGTTGGAGCACAAAAGGGGGATTAGCATTTCCTTGTTGTACAAGAACACAGTTTCCTTAAGATTAAAGTATGGAAAGAAATTTTCTTATATGGATCATCGGCGTTTTTTGCCATCTAATCATAAATGACGAGATGATATCAAATCATTTGATGGAAAAGAGGAAAAACGATGCGCACCCAAACCTTATCAGGTGATGAAGTGATTGAGCAATTAAATCAATTTCAGCAAGTAATATTTGGAAAAGGATCTAAAAAGAGAAAACGAGCACAAAAAAAATGAGTGCTTTTAAATTGGAGGAAGCACAGTATTTTCTTTGATTTGTCATACTGGCGGTCTTTATTAATTCGCCACAACTTGGATGTTATGCATATTGAAAAGAATATGTTTGATATATTGTTGGTACATCAATGGTTATTGATGGAAAAAATAAAGATAACTTGAATGCTCGTATGGATTTGATGGAACTAGGAATTAGAAAAGAGCTTCACACCCGATTCCTATTAATGAGAGTGATGCTAGCATTGCAGTACAAAATTCTGATGGCATGCTACACTATGTCTAAGCATGAGAGGCTACATTTTTGTAATTTCTTGAAGAATTTGAAGCTTCCTGATGGATTTTCTTCAAATATTTCTAGATGTATAATATGAATGATGCTAAGCTCCAAAACTGAGAAACTCATGATTGTCATTGTATTTGCATCGCCACCCATCCCATTAGGCATCCGTGGATTGCTAAGAAAGGATGTTTGCGATGTTTTGATTGAATTAAGTGTTTTTTTTTAGAGAGTTATGCTCAAAGTCATTGATAATAGAGGATTTGGAGAGACTTGAGCGCTCAATAGCTATTACATTATGTAAATTAGAAAATATATTTCCTCCTTCATTTTCGATGTAATGGTTCATTTGGCGATTCACCTTGCTAGTGAGGCGAAAATTGCTGGTCCCGTGCACTATCGATGGATGTATCCATTTGAAAGGTGAACTCATACAATTAAACATTATTTTTATTTGTGTAAATTGAACAATCAAGATTAACAGTTATCTATGTAACAGGGATTTTCGTAGGTTAAAATCATATGTTCGGAACAAAGCTCGTCCCGAGGGATCGATAGCTGAAGGAGTAATAGCGCAAGAATGTCTTATATTTTGCTCTGGTTACTTGAAGGGATTCGAGACAAGGTTGAACCGGGTTGGAAGAAATTATAAAGGTGAATCAGCATAGCAGATCGACCTTATCAGTTTTTAAGCAAGCGGGTCTCCACTAGGTGGGCGTAGGCTTGAACAAATGAGCATAAGTGATTTTAGCCGGCAAGTATGTACTTGTTAAAGAATTGGTGTGGAAGTTACACCTTTTATAAGGTAATTTTCTTTCCCTAAAACTATAGTTTCGAATAAATTTATTTCATAACAGTCATTGGTATATCTTACCTACACAAGTCTCAAATTTGGAACCTGGAAGTATAGAGAATTGATTGAAAGTCAAAGTAGTAGAAATGTTGATGAGAGACGCGAAGAGCAATTTTTAAAATGGTTCGAAGAAGAAGTATCAAAGATGTATAGTAATAAGACAGTAGGGTCTCGATGGATCTTCTACAATTAGCAAGAGGACCGGATAGACGAGTATATCGTTATTCTGGTTATTTAATAAATGGCTTCAGATTCCATACAACGGAATGTGAGAAATATTAAAGATTCAGAATAATGGAGTATGCGCACAAGGAGACGATGGTTATTATAGTAGAGACTATTTGGAAAACTTCTTGATATAGATTGAACTACGATATCAAGGATCCAATAAAGTAGTTTTATTTAAGTGCCATTGGTGGGATGTATGCACAAGTGGTCGAGGTTACAAAGAAGACGATCATGGTTTTTTGGCTGTAAATGTTGAACATGAGTTATCTACTATGCGACTGATCCTTATGTGTTGGCATCACAAGCATAACAAGTTTACTACGTGGAGGACATTAACAGCCAAAAATGGCATTTTGTGATAAAGATAAAACCACGTGATTTGTATGATATTCCTATGGTGGAGCAAGAGATGGCCGATGATCAAAGTAGTCTAATATTGGAGGCCATTCAAGAAAATGATAGAATTCGGACTTCTTGTGGGTTCACAAACATTGAGGATGATGACGATGAACTTGAATTAGCAAGAAATGATGCAGAAGGGATTACTATTGATGCTACCGAGTTAGACATTAGTTTGTTCGTCGACAATGATATGAATTGATGCTACTAATAAGTGATAGGCTTATTATCAAGGTAAGGTTGGTCTCTTTGTAATATATATAGAACTTTTAAAATTAGCTCTATTTATGTGATTTGTTGTTTTAATCTCTTTATGAAAGTTAGCTTAGTATTTTCTTTAGTTTGCTTAGTATTTTTATTAGTTAATTTGTACTTCGCTTCTAATTTAAAATATATAAATTGTTGATAAGTAACATATCTATTATGATTAGAATAATATATTGCATTTTTTATTTTTTCAAGGTGATGGTGAGAGCTTCAACATTACGTTCTACGGTGGGCTCCAGTGCCTCTTCGCCATCGGCAACGACAACACCAAGTCATGTTGGGGCCGTCTTCAATTAGGTTGATTTACCTTCCTCCTCTCTTGATACAGCAGGTAAGAATAACTTTACCCTAAAGTTTTCTTTTTAACTCCAATTCTAGTTCAAGATAAGTGTGGTTTAAAATTATTATTGAGCAAACTAAGGTCCGCTAAAAATTACATGAATTGCATAATGTGATAGCTTTAAAAAAAAAAAATCCTTACAATGTGTCCTCCCAGAAGGCAGATTTCGGATCATACTCAGGATCACTAGGATCTGCTGGGTAACCAGAGCGGGCAAAGAAAACATGAACATAGAAGCTGCCATTATGTTGCAAGGCCTACAATACCCATAATGCAAATAGTTCAAAATTAATTTATAACTTTAAATTTCAAAGAAAGGTAACCAGGTGTAGGATGACCTCCTCAACTCCTTAAAATTATTATTTTAGCAATTAAATGTTTATATATAGTTTTTTCATTCTGTATGAGATCCCTTCTACAAATATTTATATTTTTATTACTTTGTGAAGTGGGTTTGCTTCATTTCATACTTTGATTGGTATTTGAGGGTTGTTTTGTCTATGATATTTGTTCTGTTTGGTATTTAAATGTGTTGTATAAGAGACTGAGTGCTTGTTTGCTAAGTTGTAATCATAAGTGGCTCGTTTGTATTTTTCAATAAATCTCTACAGATTCTACAATGGTGAGGAAGAAGGGTAAGGGGGTGACTAAAAATCTGAAGTGGTTTAAAAAGTTTAAGCCAGGGGAAAAGAGTGTAGTAACCATCGATACGGGTTTAAGAAGAGCAGTGGCGGGTGATGTTGTACCTTTTATTACTGAAATGGGAGTAGTTCTTCGACAATATGCAGTATTGTCAAATAAAAAGTGGAAGAAGGTGCCAATCATATAAAGCAAAAGATGTTTGATGATTTACTTGTATGTAAAACTAGTACAAGTTAATATTAGTTGTCTACTATTCAAATTTTTATTATACAAATTCTAACTTTCTTATAACATCAAAATGTAAAAGAGGAAAAGTTTGCTGGCATTGAAGGGGAAAAAGCGAATGTATTAGACCACCTCAAAAAGATGTACAGAGAATGGCGACATCGTCTGCATTTATATTACTTACGTTTAACAGTGACGAGGAAAGACTAAGTAGGATTCCGAAAAATGTCACGGATAGTGATTGGAGATATTTAGTCGAATATTTTGATTCGGAGGAGTTTAAGGTAGATTTCAAAAAAAATTAATATACTAAACAATTTTTTTCAATTATATTATACTTTTAATTAGTATATATTTATTTTGTAGTACTTATCAGCTCGTAATAAAAAAAATCGGGCCAAGCAAGAAATTTCTACCATCAAGGGTAGAACATCATTTGTTAGGATTAGATATAATATGGTATGATCTATTGCTTTTATTATTCATTTTGTTTAATTAATTCTTTATGCTATTTTTTAACTAATCATATACTTTGATAGAGAGACCCCGTAACTCATGCGGAGCCAAAATGACAGATTATTGGAAAGCAACACATTTACGGCATAACGGAGATTGGATGGATGGTCGATCAAAGGATGTCAGGGTGATTATACTAATGTTATTACTTGCTTAGTTGGTTTATATTTATATTAATACTAAATATATTATAATAAATGCAGAGGTACTCGAGAATATTGAGAAGGAGCAGTCGGAAAGTGGGGGACCTCTACTAACCCCCGAGGAGCAAATGTCTAAAGCTTGTGGGACGCGTTTTGGGTATATTCGGGGATTAGGGTGTGGACCTCGTCCTAGTTCACGTAGAGGTGCAGACTTTAGACAGGCTTATCAGCGAGAGGTTGAGGATTTGAGGGGTGCATTAGAGCGTCAACAACAAGAGGCGGAGAAGCAAGAGCAACGTTTAAGGCTTGAAGCAGAGGAGCGCGAACATCGTTTAAGGCTTGAGGCGGAGGAGCGTGAGCATCGCTTGAGGATCGAGGCAGAGGAGCGAGAATGCCGCTTACGGTTAGAGGCAGAGGAGAGGGAGCAGCGGATACGCTCAGAAATGCGCTCAGAAATTTGTGCAGAATTTCAAGCTCAGTTGCAGTTGATCATGGCACATATTCCTGGATTGCAGAATATGCATTCTGCATCATCAATATCAGATGGCCATCCTATAAGGTCAAATACAAATCTCTCTCCATCTATCCACGTGCATTTTTGAACAAGTATTGTACTTATTAGCTGGAAAAAGAAACCAGCATAAAAGAGATTTTACAGGGTGATACCAAAAGATGAAATTATTGGAATTCTTCAATCTTCTTAGAGATAATTGATAACTCTTCTCTCTCTATTTATTAAAACATCGGAAGTCAAGAAAAGGAATGTTCAACATGATTCACTTGTATCAAATTAACTTTGAAAAGTATGACACAAGACACAGAAGCTTTTTCTAAGAAGTACATTTATTATCAGAGTTTGCTCTTCAAAGTTTCCAACCAAAGTTTATTCTTTAAGGTTTTTAAACAAACACAATCAACCAAACAATATAATCAAATAATGTCTTTTCCTAATTCAGATTAGTTCCTTGAAATTTCACAAAAGAGTTAGCGAAACAGCTTTTCGCAAGAGTAAAAAAGAGCCGAGTAAAAGTTTAGGTAAGATTTTTTTAAAAAAATAGCACCGAAGGCCCAGTCAAAACAGACCTCTGAAACCAACAATGAGGACATCAAAGAAAGTCAATGGTGAGAAACAAAATATCAATAGTCAGCCAAATCAAGTTCAGCTTGTCATTGGTGCTTGCTAAGCTTACACTTCTCTGGCTCTATAGATGATAGAGCTATGATTTCCAATAATCCTATGATTTCCGAGAATCCAGCACTGAATCACTTCGAACCTGCTATTCTAACTATTTTAACTTGTCATTGGTTCTGATTTTACTGCAGGTGGTACATTCACAGAACATCATACGAGAGAACAAGAGGAACGAGAGCGAGAGGTTATATCATTGAACTTTTCTAGATTCATGTGATATTTAAACATTGTTCTGAAGCAGAAAAGATAATATATATAAACTTAAAAATTATACTAGCACTCTCACTAATGTTTGTTTGGTAGTGACAGGAAGGTAATATGGGGAGGAAGCATCAATTGAAAAGGAAGGCATATGCAAATGGTTACAAAGCAGTCATGGACAATGACGAAATTATGATTCCTGGAACCATATATCAAACTTGGCTACATGATTCCTCGAATCTCGTATCAAAGAGAGGCAGATTAATCAAGGTTCATCATACATTTTGTTTACCGAGAGATTTTGCACTAGAATGATTGAGCTTGCTGATGACATCGATATATCAGTGGCTGTATCAGCAATAGGACTGTTGAAACAACTGCTAAGGTGACAAATTACTTGCGTCATCTCAAATTGATATACTGGTGAGATCCTCTAAACAATATATCCATATTTATTTATTTTGTTTGCAGACATCAGCTTTTGACAGATGATGAATTGGGGCCCTTGTATGATCTGCTTATCGATGAGCCTCCCATGATTAGGCGCGCAATTGGAGAGTTGGTATATGACCATCTGATTGCACAGAATGTTAAAAACTCTCAGTCAGGACCATCAGGTAATTTTGTCAGGTCATCAACGTTATGTTGTGCAGATACTTGTTTACTTTATTGTTCCGAAGGTCACTCTTGGAGAATATTATGTTAGGTGGAGATGGTGAACCCTCAGAGGTTCATCTTGGGCGACTGTTGCAAATCCTGAGAGAGTTTCCTGATGATCCAATACTGGGTGCGTATGTGATTGATGATATTTGGGATGACATGAAGGCCTTGAAAGTATGTTTGAGAATATATCATTTTACCTTTTATTAAGAAAGGGTTAAATATTTTTTGCTCAGGCAAAGAATGCTAGTACTAATACCAATGTATGATGATCCCTTTATGTTTATCGGTTATGCAGGATTGGAAATGTATAATCTCTATGCTCCTTGACGAAAATCCTATGATTGAACTCACTGATGTGGATGCAACCAACCTGGTTCGGTTGTTTCATGCCTCCGCAAAAAAGGCTGGGTGAAAGGATCGTTCCTGCTACCGACAATCGAAAGCAATATTATACTAAAGCTCAAAAGGTATGGGTGTCCAGTATTCTTAATAGTGAGCATGTAAAATCTTTATCTGTTCCCTGAAATTCTGGGCAGAAAATGTCACCATTTGAACTTTAGGTGTTTCATTAAGCCCCTTAAAGTAATCAGTTGTTTGATTTCATAAATTTGTCAGGTTTGGCAGATGTGTATCCACATGTTTTTATCCTTTTTAGTGCTTAGGATAACACAAATTCTTTTGCTGTTGTGTAATTAAAAGTATGA
>CM055083.1:2781755-2854255 GCA_029204045.2 Tillandsia leiboldiana
AAAATTCAAGTAAAAAATTATAATAAATTAAAATTTGAAAATTAAAATATGTTTGAGCATCAAAATTGCAATTAGTTTTTTTTTTTTTTTAGGGGTGACAAAATCTCTGATCTATAACATTTGGATCGGATCGAATCAAAAGAGATCTATTCAAAATTAAATATATATTATAAAATATATATTGTATCTTAATTCATCGTCTCCACTTCTTAATCACGATCACGATTACAAGCGCAATTTTTAAAGCATGACTAATCACCCGTGTGTGTGTATATATATATATATATATATATATATATATATATATATATATATATATAGATATACGTACGCGAACACGAAAGGAAGGAAGGATATTATCTAAAAACTCTAATCACGCGATAGCCGGAGCCGGCGCCGGAGAGGCCGCGAGCGACGGCGACGGGGGGAGGCGGGAGGAGAAGTTCCGGAACTGGAACCCAGCGTCGCCGGCGAGGGGGCTGTCGTCGTCGGCGGCGGCGCCGTCGTCGAAATTGAGGGAGTAGCTGAGGGGGTCGTACCTGAACTCGCCGGCGAGGCGGCGGCTTTGGAGCCCGATCCGCGCCGCCACGTTGCGCCACCGCTCGCCGAGCTCCGGGAGGAGGCGCGCGAGGGCGATCGGCCGATCTTCGCAGTCGTCGTCGCCGCCCCCGCCGCCGCTGCCGTGGACGTTGAAGAAGCAGGAGAAGCAGATCGAGGAGCAGAGCTTCTGCTTCAGGGAGGAAGAGGACGACGACGACGAGGAGGATGACGCGACGGAGGAGGAGGAGGAGGAGGAGGAGGAGGAGGGGAGCTCGCGATCGAGCTCCATGGAAGGAGAAGGGGATCGGATTCTTAGGGTTAGGGTTAGGGTTTTGGGGGGGAGGAGAGGGATCGAGAAGAGGGAGGAGTGGAGGAGAGAGAGAGAGAGAGAGTGTGTGGTGGTGTGAGTTGTTTGATTGGGGGCTATTTATAGTGGGGGCGAAAATGACGGAAAAGGACAGGGAGTAGGCGCCGTAGAATTACGGGCACATTTAGTGAGCTATAAGAGTAATTTGGTCATTTAACAGTACACAGGAGGGCCCGCGAAAATACAGGCGATGTCCTAAGGAGCGTATAATGGTCAATTTCAAACACGGTAAGATTCATTCTTTTATAACCTAAAGTTTCTGCATCATGATCAATCACATATGGGTATTGGGGCTGGCATATGGATTTTTTAAATACAAAACATCTCCCTATAAATACTTTTTTTTTTTTTTTTTTTTTTTTTCACGCTTCTAAAAATTTTATTTTACCCTTCTATTATTTAAAAAAATATCTTTTTAAGGAATTACAACTTAACTAATGAAGTGAAATGACCCAATTATTTTTATTTATTTTATAAAAAAAATTTATCTACAAAATAATATAAATTTTTAAAAATAAATTAAAGAGATATGCTGAACAAAATATTTATGCATTATCAACTGTTTCTAGTATAAATGACAAAGAATTTTCTGGTTGATACTTAAGGTTCCGAATTCAAAACTTAATTGTTTCACATTTTCAGCTAAATTTATTTCAAAATAAACGATAAATTTATTTCAAAATAAACGAAGTGGTAGCGTACTACCATTCTCTCAAAAAAATATATTCACGCATTCAAACAAAAACTATATGTTACTGACGAAATAAAATAAAAATATTTTAATATGAAATTGTTGATTTTTTTTTTGTGTAGAAAAAAATATGTAGAGGGAATGTTGATTTTAATTAATCAAAATTATCAACTAAAATGTTGAAAAATTCCACAATTTGAAATACAAGCTACTTCTAAAGATGTAGTTGCAAATTGTAACATGGAGTGGTACGTTGAATTTGGACCCAATATTTAACCTATAATTAATGCAGGATTATTATGAAATATAAATTATAAGAAAAAAAATACAAAATAATGGTCAATAATGTGTTCTAATTGTTTAATAATCTTTCAAAAATTTTCGTTTATCACACGAACCAAGAACATAAAGGACATAAAATAATGTCTCCCATATCATATGGTTTTATTCTTTGTATGTATTTAGGCTGCATTTGATTCATATATAAGTTAAAATTGTTTATTTAAAAAATAGATATAAGCTCAGCAACAAACATAAATAAGATTAATTTTGCATTTAGATGAAAATTGAGTTGTTTCTAAGAATAAAAAAATATAGTGTTTGGATAGTTAGATTGAAATAATAAGAATAAAAATAATTATAATTTTAAAATAATAATATTTTATTTAATTAATTAATATAAATAATATTAATTAAATAATAATTTAATTTATTTAATTAACTATTGCTAGATAACCCTAAATATTAATTGATAAAATAATTAACAATAATAAGTATTCTTAATAAATAATTTAATTAACTACAAATAATTTAATAAATAATTTAATTAATTAATTAATTAATTAATTATCTAAATTAGATTAGTCAAAATAGTAAATTAATTAGAGAGTTAATACAATAATTAAAATTATATTTAATTTAATTAAGCTTATTCTCAAGTGAGAACAAACTTGTTCCGGAAAAAAGGCTGGAACAGTAGTTTCATCCTTATACCAATTTATTTCAAAAAGACTTATACCAATTTATTTCAAAGAGATGAGAACTACTGTTCTCATCCAAACCAAACGCGTGGCATCGTTTGTTTCGAGAACAGGGTCTGGAATAAAACCTTGTTCTAATTTTATTTCTCAAATGCGTTTGGTTTGGATAGAAACAGTAGTTCTCGTCTCTCTGGAATAAGCTAATATAAGACTGGAGCTACTGTTCCAGACTTTTTCCTGAAACAAACCTATTTCCACTTAAAAATAAGCTTAATTAAAGCAAATATAATTTTAATTATTGTGTTAACTCTTTAATTAATTTAATATTTTGACTAATCTAATTATTTTATTAACTAATTATTTAGATAATTAACTAATTAATTTATTAAATTTTTTATAGTTAATTAAATTATTTATTAATAATACTCATTATTGTTAATTATTTTATTAATTAATATTTAAAATTATTTAGCAATAATTAATTAAATAAATTAAATTATAATTTAATTAATATGTTTATATTAATTAATTAGATAAAATATTATTATTTTAAAATCATATTATTTTTATTCTCACTATTCCAATCTAACTATTTAAATACTATTTTTTTTATTTTCAAAAAAAATTTAATTTTCATCCAAGCACAAAATTAATCTTATTCCTACTTGTTACTGAACTTATATCTATTCTTGAAATAAGTAGTTCTAATCTATATCTGAACCAAACGCGACTTGAGTAACAAAACTAAAACAAAATTTTATTTCAAATTTTATTTCCGATCCAAATGCTGCTAATGTCTAATCAAACTTCTGTAGCTAATTTTATTGACGAGTCTCGTCATCTTACGGCCTATAAAGGCAACATTCTGGAGAACTCGCAGCAGTACTTAAGAAGTTTTGGGATGGAGAAATGTTTTTTATACATTTCCAAGTAAGGTGTACATCTTACATCCTATTCATTAAAGGATGGAGTGAATTTTATCGGTCACTTCAAAGTAACCAGTAAATTAGTTTCCATTTTTGGATGGAATAAGATGTGTGATGTACACTCCATATGAAGTGTACAAGTAGCATTGCGCTATTACATGTAACCTGCTCAATATTTATAATTGTTGTTTTACTCTTAGATTAAATGTTATAGCAATTAGATCAAGTCACACTCAAAATTTATTGTCTGTTAATGAAGAGCATGCAAATACCAACTAAACTAATCAAAACCAAATTGAAAATTATTCGGGTAAACTTCAAGTTGCCCTTCTTTTGATCTGGCTCATTTTTACTTTTTTATTGTGTGATTCAAAATATTGTATATATTTAACTATCACTCATTTTTACTTTATTATCTTGTGAACTTTAATATTGCACTTAATTATTTCGTGCTTATTAAATAAAATTTACTTTGCTAATTTTTTCGATAGTAGATTTTTTAGATAAAAATAAAAATATTGCTATACCAGAAAGGAACTCCCAAATGCAGCATATAAACGGTTCTTTCTTTAGATAAAAATAAAATAAAATCATAGGATAGATTATTATAATTTTTTAAATTATAGAACGGTAAAGTAAAGATGAGAACAATATAAGAGGGCAAAATTGAAGTTTTATGTAATTTTTTTTTTTTTTTTTTTTGTAATTTGAATTTTCTGGTGTATCTAAGTTTGATTCAGGTTCATTTTGCTATTATATATATTATTATTCTATATATTATTTTTTTTAATAATGTTTATGTTACCATATATATTACTAAATTATTACGATAGTAATATATATGGTAATATACCATTTATATTACTTTATTGATATGATATGTTATCAATGATATATATTATTTTCTTAATTATTTGCTTATTTTTATTTTTATATTATTTCTTTATATAATAATATATAATTTTGTTCTTTCATGTAATTTTTTTTTTTTTCAAGAATGAATTTGGATGAATAATATACACACAATAATAATAATAATAATAATAATAATAATAATAATAATAATAATAATAATAATAATAATAATTCAAATATCTTGTTTCACTTTTCAAACTAAAATACAGTAGAAAATGGTTTGCTGATCAGCTTCGATCAGAACTAACCTAAGCTGTTCTGGGAAGTTGCTTCATTCTTTTTCAATAGGCTAACTTAAGAGATGTGGTTGAGAAAATTTATATCTCCTACCTCAAGCTAAGTGAGGGTTTGTGCAAAACAATATATACTATTATTATTATTATTATTATTATTTAACAAGAATATAGCATAAATGATTTGAGTCTTGTTAGGTTAAGCTGCCAAGAAATGTGGGTTATATATGGAAAGAAATCTAAGTAACAGACTTTAATTATATGAAACAATTCTTCAAAAACTTAAGAAGTTAAAAACCGTGTTCATATTTTATATTTAACATTTTTTGCCCACGTACAAATAAACTCGAGATTTTTTTACCATGATCATGGCGTGAACTTGAATTAAATAAAAAATAATAATTATATTAAAAATTTGGTGTAACTCAATGTAGTGCCCACGGTTTATCCTTTCGAGTCGCTTTCAGTGTGTACGTTATTTTACTTATTTTTCGCTTTTGTCGATTTCATCGGTTTTGGTTCTCAGGTTGTAGAGCTCGTTAAACGGAGAACGGCGGTGCGATCGGATCGAAAATCCGATGAACGGATCTCCCGGCATGATTTTTCAAAGTTAATGGGTGGAAAAGATTTTTAAAAATATCCATTAATATTTTGTGGTGCTTTGAAATCCGTGCTAACAAATAAGAGTGTTTCGGTTTGTCACGTCCCGAGGTCGAAACTGCGATCCGGGCCGGCCAACAGATCCACCGCCCATACGGAAAGCCCCGCATAAACGAAGTGTCTAATCTGCAAAAGATAATACTACAGCTATACAGATATCAGAGCTAAAAAGTAAACTACTAAAATAAATAAATACAACTTCAAATAGTACATGTATGAACATCACAACATAAGTCTCTCGAAAATAAAACTCTCAACAGTAACTATCTATAATAATCCAGCAGACTGTACTACAAAACTCCAAAAATAGTACAGCTACACTCCAAGAACGGGTAGGGAACTAGCTCGCGACTCCCTTACCTCGATCAGCAAGTGCAGCAACAGGAGTAGGAACAGGGTAGATGTCTCTGAAAAATCTGTCACCAATAGAGGGTGTGAGAACTACACCGTCACGTAGTTCTCAGTGGGTACCGCCTCTAAGACCAACGGTCCGCCCACTAAGTCTACTAGAGGCATAAGATAACAGAAATACTGAAAGGAAAGAAAAGCTGAAAACAACTCTACAGCTATCATGCCTCTATCTACTATGCTCAAAGGGTGATACAGATGAAAATGATGCATCGACTCTATCCCAGTGTACTGAATCAACCCAATCATACTGACTGCCACAGAAGGTCCAGTCAAACCTGCGCCTACCTACAACCACATACCCACACTGGGTCAGGACTTACGTAGGCGGTCCCACTCGGACTACGTCGACAAGCTGCGAAAGATAAGTAACATGCCTAGCTCCGGAGCGACACTCGAGGGGAGCGACCCCACCGAGGAAAGTATCCACGCATCTCTGTCGAGCTCGTTATGGCTCAGGCAGGCTATAGTCCAAAAACCACGATCAATCATATCGGCAACAATAACTCAACACTAACAACATCAGCCGGAAACACTCAACGGCTCGGGACCACCGTCAATCCAAACGGCTCCCAAAACAGAACACCAAACTCACATACGAGAATGAACAAACTGACACAACAAGGGTCTGAGAATCCTGAAAGGCCGGTGCCTAAAACTTCAATCAAACAAGAACAGGTTCCAAGCTCAACCTTTCAAAGTTTTCGATCCCCGGGGAAATCAGCTCCCTCAGGTAAAACATCCGAAGAGAACCAATCAGGGTCCGAAAGTTTCGGGAGACTAGCACCTACAACCGTATCAAACAAGAACAGATTTTAGACACATCCCTTGTAGCTTTCGTCCCAAAAATAAGAAAACGACCCCAAGAACCCAGATCACTCAAACCCTTTCGGGTGAGAAAGTTTGTAAGAATAAATGACAGTTATTTTCGAAAACCATTTTGATTTGAGAAACTCAATTTAATGAATTTTAGTTATTTAAGAAAATCAGTTAAAATAATTTTTATTTTCCAAACCCCGAAAGGCTAATGCCTTCACCCTATCAAACAAGAACAGGCTCCGGCGACCCTTCGAAATTCGGAAGGAAAACCTTTGTTTACTAAAATTATGTGTGTCCAAAAACAATCCGAATTCAAGGTCCTACTATCAACAACTCAACACCACTACAAACACAGTGCTAATGACACTGGTCGGAGAATACACGACAACCCGGGACCACCGTTTACCCAACGGCTCCCAACACTAGCATAACACTAGCCCCAGCTACCAGACTCCACTCGGCCCCCAGGCACAAGTGCAACATGCATCCCACACTATCCCAACTGCTCGGCCCACTACCCGGGCGAGAAAAAACTCTATGTCCAAGAAAAAGGAATGCAATAGGTGGAAACTAGAATATAAAAGAACGTAGCCTAAGTGAGAGTTTTCTAACAGTCTGGTTGAATATATACAAGCATATGACGGGGTGCTAGCCAAAGTTCAATAACTCTATAAACATCAATAGTAGCACCTATTCAAGCATGCTGAGATCTACAACACTAGAATTAGAAGGAAGTCCGCAGACTTGGAGGAAAATCCAACCTACCTCGATTTGCCACCAATTGCTTGTAAACACTTGCAATTGGGCTCCCGCAGCAACACGCTCTCTTTTGAAACAGAAAGCGCAACGGTGCCCGCCACGCGCGAACGGTACACCCCGAAAAGTCAGATGGTAATTCTGCGTGGCAAACAGCACCTCCAACAACGGTCCCTGACAAGAACCAGGGCACAGAGTTCAAAGATAAAAACCCCGAAAGCAAAATCTAAGAATTGTGCCAAAAAACACAGCAAAACACGAGGCGAAACCTACCTTTACGCCGGTGCGCCGTCAAACATACGCACACACACCCACCCGGCTTCACCCGGCTTTTAGGAACACCTCGCGCGCGCTCCAAGGCACAAACGGTGCGCTTACGACACCTCACGAACTCCCACGCTTCTCTCACGCTCAAAAAAAAATATTAAGGACGGAGCACAAGACAAAACAAAGGGAAAAAAGAGGTGTTCGGGCCCTTAAATAGCTCAAAACGGACTGCCACAGTGTACTGGGCGCCCACCCCACCGGCGCGACCAACCTAGGGATGCCACGTGGTAGCACGGGCGTCCCCCGCGTCAACGCGCCTGCGCCGCAAGGCGCGGGACCAATGGGGCCCCGCCACGTGGTGTGCCCACGCCCCGCCCGCATGCTCTGTCGCCTCGGTCGCCGTGCCCAATGAGGCGCGGCTACGTGGCGCCACCGCGTGCTCCCACGCCCGCGCCAGCGACTGAGCTCGGCCAATCCACGCTCGCAACGTGGCAGTCGCGCGGGTTCGCCGCACCCGGTGCGCGCATGTGGGCCGTGAGCCAGCCCGCGACCGAAATGAGCCCGTTAGCCTATTAATGCCCGAAAATAGCCAATTTTGACTGTTTTCGCACGCTGAGGCCGTTTTTGACATCCATTTGACGCACAACGCACTCGATACACCAAAAATAGGTATTTTTTCGCTGCCAACCACACGGTCAAGCCACACAGGAAAACGGGACACCACACGGTTAGCTTGACAAGTAAATCGAGAAAGAAACGGTTAAAACAGTTGGAAAATCTCTTATAAATATAAGGGGATCAGGGATCAGGATTTTACTTTACAGAAAAGAAATAAATAAGAAAACCCTAATTCTCATTATAAATACAAGGGGATCGGGGATCTTTCTTTCCTCGTTGTGTGTGCCGGAGCTCGGACTCGAAAACGCCACCATCGTTGGACACCGGATTCGGGAACACCACCACCGTCGGAGACCGGAGACCGGAGACCGGAGATCAGAGATCGGAGATCGGAGATCGGGATCCTCATCGTCTTCCCCGTCAGTAAAAAGGTCGGTTCTTGGCTTTTCGTTGTTATCGGTTTCGCTTCGTAGGGTTTTCCGTGCTTTCGTTGGGTTTCTTAGGATTTCCACCGGAGCGGGGGGCTTGGGCAGAGTCGTCGCCGCCGCTGATGTGTTGAGCGGAGTCGACGACGTCGCCGTTGGCTTAGACGGGAGGCCGCCGCTGTCGTTGAAATAGATGGGAGGCCGCCGCCGCCGTTGGCCGCTGGCGCTCCACCGCTAAGGGCGCTGCGCCGCTGTCCTCAAGAGGCGTCGCGCCAACGCCGCAGCCGCTAGCAGGCAGCGCCGCACCGCTCAGCTAGAAGCGTCGCAGCGCCGCCCGCCGCTTGCAGCTGCGCTGCGCCAGCCCTGCCTTGCGCGCCGCTCTGCTTGGTACGCGCCTGCGCGCCCGCCCCGCATGCTGCATGCCACCTGCAGCCCGCAGTGCACCCCCGCCAGGGCCGCCAGCGCGCCAGCCTTGCGCACCACGCGCTGCTCTGCATGTCGTCGCTGCCTTGCATGCTGCCCGCACCGCTCGACCATGCCGCGCATGCCGCTACTTGGCTTTGCGCACCACAAGCTGCCGCCGCTTGGTTTTGCCTCCGCCATTTCGCACCACCGCCAAGGTCACATCGTCAAGCGATTTTTTCGTTGTTTTCGCTGTCGAAATTCCGGTTTGACCCACGATTTATGGAATTGACTTCCGATTGAGTTTTTGTTGACGGTTTTTTGTGTGTTTTACCGTCAGAAGGTGTTTTAGTTTATTTTTCGTCGTGAATCCCGCCGACACAGCGGTAGGAGCTCGGACTTTTCCTTCGCCACCTAGAGGTCCACCATTTTCATCCGGTTAAGGCCGCAGAGGTTTAGAAGGATTTTTGTGCTCCGTTTTCATCGCCGGTCGAGATGGGTAATCGAACCGAGATAGGGGATGTTGTCGAACGGTGTTCAACCATCCTCTCCCTTTTGTTGTTTTATTTTGCATCGATATTTTTAAATGAATTGAAGGACATTATCATGGCTATTATAATGAAACATAAAGGACATTGACGAATCTTTTGACTTATCGATTTCAGTTACAGCGATTGTTATACGGTTTTGTGATCGTTTGGGCTCATGGCGCTGTCGCGTACACCAGCGGTTTGGCCACCGCAAGGGTGTACTTTTTCGGATGAGTGGTCTATATGACCCGTGATCCCTACGTGGTTAGTACGCGAGGGGACCCCCGCAGACATTGCGGAATCGCGGCTATTGCGATGTGGGTTTGTTTGGCTCCAGGGATATGAGCAGGTTTGCGGTATTGCCTTAGGTCAGAGGATCATTGAGGCGGGTATTTTTCGGGTTCCGTGGTGGAAACCGAAAGAGCGGTATGGATGACTTGGGAGTTCCGATTTTCGGTTTGATGTCCTGATTATTTTATCATACTTATCTTTTACACTTGATCATCGTTTTAGTTGTTTTCCTTTCTATAGTTTTTGTCACTGACTCCCACCATATGACAAGTTCGGTCGGCGATGGTGGAGAGGCTACGGCAAAAGAGTGATTCGGTTTTTCGTCAACTCGGTGCCATTTTACTCCTTCCCGTTTGGTTGCTACATTTAGTTACTTTGGACAACTAGTGATTTGTGAGATTTGGTTTATGGTTTTGTGTATGCACGTGGAATGCGGGATTTTTTCAAAGTGATAAAATATTTGCGAAATCTGTTTTTAAAACTGAATGTCGGGTAGGTACTGTTTTAAATTCTCGTGGTTTTATCCTTTCTAACTTGGAGTATGCCGTGTGGGCGATATTCTCTTGTATGATTCTAAAGACTAGCTAATCTCTTTATTTAGCACTGTGTGTATGAAAAACTGGTTGTGATTGATGTATATATTTTGTGCGACATTGTACATATATAGGGGAGACTTTACCCGTTTGTTTAGAGAGATTCTGTATATGTGGTGAGACTAAGCACTTGCCGGAATGGGAGATTTTTTAAAAAATAAAAATAGAGTCATTTTTCGCTTTCAAACCACTCCCTGAGTGTGACACTCAAGTTCATAATTTTTTCTTTCGATATCATATTAAATTATATGGAACGATCATATATATAAAAAAGGCAAAAAAAAAAATAAATAAATAAATAAATAGTCAAAACAAAACACAAGAGCCATTGTTATCTTCTATAGGAAGTTGGGCACATTGCCCTTAGATGACCAACTTAGGTAACACTAAATATTTGTATATCATCTATTATTTGTATCCTTTTAATTTACTTAAATGTTGTTTTGTTTGAAAATATTATAAATATAATTAAATGCATACAAATTAATTGCAACAAACTACACTATACAAATAATAATAAAAAAATCATAGTAATTTAGACAGAAGAAAATAGATTCACAAAAAAGTATAATATAATTTTAGTTTTAGTTAATTGTTTATTATGATTAACATGATATCCATATAATATTAATAAAAAAATAAAAATAATAAGTATGTAAAAAATACATTCCTAAATTGAATTATAAACAAAAGCTAAATTACTTTTCGATGAAAAATAAATTTATTAGCCCTACATGATATTATACAAATATTTATAATTAGGTATAACTAGAAATAAATTAGTCCAAAATTCTTAATCAATGTGGATGAGAGTATTTTTGATATAATTCATTAATTTATAAAAATATAAATAATATTGACAATTTTGCAGAAACACCCACGATATTCCATAATTTTTGAGGAATACGTTTAAAATGATGGTACACCCCACTTGCGGTGTTAGATGTACATGAGTACATCCCACCCATAATTCAAAATTTTTTTTTTTTATTTATAAATAAATTTTTAAATAAAATTAATAAAAAATTATAATAAATAATTAAAATATTTTATTACTAAATAAATGCATATTTCATGCGATTATACAAGGGTACACAGTTTTTGTGACCAGCATGCATCAGCACAGCGCACACGCACTGTACCATACCGTACAGGCAAATTTTCGACACGATTCATGGTACGACACTGAAAACCCTTTGCTGAAAATGCATAAACACTCTTTGTAGTTGCAGGATACTGAGATTTTGTTTCTTAACTCTTCGCTTAAAACATTTCAGGCCTTACCAATATTTCATGTGCTTTGCGATTGCATCTTCGGACAGATATAACCAACATTTTACAACCAGAAATGGAGCCATGCATGCAATTTTGAATTATGGACACAGAAAGCACAAGAACAATCTATTTATTTATCTTAATTCTAAAAGAAAACAAGACAATTTCTGCATGATGAATCTAGTAAGTATTGACTATACAAAATCATAATACTTTTTTCGCCTTTAAATGTCTGTAACTGCTTCTAGTAAAAGTGAAGTGTAACTTTTTCCTAACTTGTGTTGCAATTTTTAAGAATCTTTACCGAATTTCAAATCCAATCAAAACTTTAGAAAATTTCGGCTTCCAATAAGAATATGAATGCTGGTCTTACATAAGAAGTACAGATTCCGAATCTTATCATACATGTTTGAGATATGAATCAGTGGGTTAATGGGCTAGTAAAAATGCCTCGAGGCGGCGCGAGCCCATTCAAACCCCAAATGAGTGTGCAAATGAACGCAAATCCATTACGATATTCAATTCGATCAAATTCGGTTTAGTTTAGATACCGCCTGCAATTTTTCGAACTGCAGAAGCAGGGGATTTTGTGACCTTCGTCTTCGTGATTGAAGTTGTAGTCGTAAGTAATCTCCTCGCCGGGGTTTATATCCCTCTCTGCGAAGAACACTACCTGAATATATTGTAGACAAGAATTGTATAAAGATCCATTTTGGAGAAAAAAGGCTTTTAACATACCCATCCGTGCAAAATAATCTGTTTACATATACCACTGAAATTTGTTTTTTCTTTTTTTCATATATAATAGTTCAATTTCACACAAAATAGTTATAAGTGCGGAGTCATCGGGTTCATGGTGTAACTTGGTTTTCATTAAAAAAAAAAAAAAAGATATATGAAGCCACTATTGTCGCTGCAACTGCTAGCGTACATATGTTATTATCGTATATAACAAATCACCTCTTGAACTATTAATATGAAAATTCTGATTCCGAAGGGATAAATAAGAAAATATGTGATTTTCCAGGCAAAAATATGGAAATATTCCCGGGAAAAATAAAAATAAGAAACAGTTAGTTACCTTCTTCTCATTCCTGATTGAGATCACTTTAGCAACGCAATTTGGCTGATCGTATTTCATTAAATTTGTGAAAGAAAAAGAGTATGGTTAGAGCCTAGTAGCAGCAGTTAAAGTATACAGAAGAACAAAGAAAAAGGGAGTATATTAGCCGTACCTGGCATGAATGATTAACGAATCGAGCAATCCCACCTTTGCGAGTAGCATCGATGATATGCTCCTTATCGATTCTAAAGAAATAGCACGCACTCTTATACTGTAATCTGCGCCCAGACTGGTATTCGATTTCTCGTTTATCGGCAACACGGAGTCCAACAATTTCCCCCACATACTCAACTACCTGGGAAGTAACAAAAATGAAGAAAATGGCTTCCCCATATTAGGATATCATCATATGTGATACAAATTACAACATAACTATGTTGAATTACCATAGCTCCACGGGCAATGAACTGTGATGTATAGAGACCAAGCGCATGAATGCCAGATTTATAAACTACCAAATGTTTCCAGCCCTTTGACTGCTTGTACCGAATATATTCCTTCTGTAAATGGAAGAAAAATCATATTCACGACACATTTAAGCAGTACAGGAACATTCTAGAGCTGATTATAACTTCCAACAAAGAATACACTTGCTCAAGAAGAGTGGTTTCTATTTTTCCATTAGTCTCAAATTTTTTGGTTGGATAGGTAGAGACTTTCATCCCCCACTTGGCTTCATTTTGGGCAAAAGTCTGTCAAACCAAGTTTTACCATATCCCTTTTCGCTCTTTGCCGGTGCACGATGAGATCTCCCACAATACTCCAAGTACCTCATCCTCCATGAGTACTATACGTAACTTTTGCCGTAGAAAATCAGTTGCTATTCTGTATTCCCTAGTGAGCATACTCATCAACCTCAATATCCACAACTTCATGTATTTAACCAGTATCTACAACCAAACTCACTAAAAACTCGAGCATCGATAAATTATTGCCTAGACCTGACCAACCCTGGGCTGCTCCTATCTACAACTTCTATGATCACTATATTTTTTTTTTTGAGAGAAAGGTAGCATGCTACCCGCTTCGTTTATTTTTAAATAAACTTAGCTAGAAATGTGAAGCAACTAGACTTCGAACTCGGGACCTCAGGTATCAACCACCAAGCCCTTTGCCACTTGCGCTAGGGACAGTTGATTATGATCACTATATTTAATAATCATAAGTTTCCGAAACCTAGTTTTATGAAAGGAACAATAGTCCTCTTTTTACTGTTCACACTTCGTATAACTTGATCTCTATATAAAATGTTAATAAAACTTACGAACTTTACATTGACCAGTTGTTTATAGATGTGCATAGTTTAGTTGTCAACCTAAAAAATTGATGAGCAAGAAAGTAACAGAGATAATGTAGGAATAGTATAGATCTTCCAGAGAATTAATTTAGAAAACTACAAGGAACTTAATAACTTACCCGGAAATCATATTCAACATCTAAACAGAGTGGTTTTAGTACCCCTCTAACAGACTTCTGACCATTAATGTGGAGCCACGCATTGATTTGTTCCTGAGAAACAATGCATCCTCCAACTTCATGAGGTTTCTTGTAATTCGGGTTGAATCCTTCCTCTCTTTTCCTGCCCCTAAAACCCTACAAAGAGAGCTTAAATTAAGCAAGTCTCATAGAATTTTAAGAAATGAGGAAGGATTGCATCAAAATTCCGATTGAATACCTCTGTTCGAGCACAAGTCCAATCCTCTTTTATTGGAAATTCTTCCTCGGGATCCACATGATGACTATCAATGTCGGAACTGTTAACTTCTGCATGATTCAGGCATCTCCCATAAAAACCAACCTTGTCATCGTCGTCACCTTCTACCTCGCTTTGAAGTAAACCCTACAATGTTAAAGAATAGTTACTGTAAATGGCGCATGGGCACCTTACAACATTTAACAGGATTATGATTATCATCTGATCAAGAAATATTTGTGAAAACTTGCTGTCTACAAGATATACATTTAGGTCCCGTTTGGTTCGAGAATAAATTTAAAAGGTATAAATTTTTTTATCCCTGGAATAGGTATAAGTTCAGGAATAAGCAGGAACAAGATCAATTTTGCGTTTGGATGAAAATTGAGTTCTTGAGAATAAGAAAAATAGCGTTTGGATAGTTAGATTAGAATAGTGAGAATAAGAGTAATTATAATTTTAAAATAATAATATTTTATCTAATTAATTAATATAAAATATTAATTAAATAATAATTAATATTTGTATAAATTAAAGTTTATATTTTAGTAAATAATACCGTTTAATTTTTAAAATTTATTAAAAATTAAAGTTAAAAATTTTAAAATTTGTATAAATTTTAAAATTTTAAAATTAATAAATTTCAAAATTTATTAAATTTATAAATTTATAAATTTATTAAAAATTAAAGTTAAAAATTTAAAAAGTTATAAAATTTAAAATTTTTCTAAATTTTAAATTTAAAATTTTAATTATCTTAAAAAATGTGTAAAAGATGATCAAAAATTTTAATTTTTAAATTTATATAAATTAAAAAATTTCTATAAAAAATTTAAAAATTTATATATAGAAAATTTTTATAAATTTTAAAATTTTAAAATTTTAAATTTTTTAGATTAATAAAAAATTAAAGTTAAAAATTTTAAAATTTATAAAATAAAAAAATTTAAACCTAAAATTTTATAAATTTTAATTTAAATTTTTAAAAAATAAAAAGAAATGGAAACAAGGTTGTTCCCACCTATAGGAGGAATTGTTATCCCCCCTCCTTAATGGGCTATTCCAGAATAACCTGTTAAGAAGGAGATAACAAATCGCTTCATTTCTTTTTTGTGTTTGGAGGATAAAGGAGGGATAACTTCTTTATCCCCCTTTATCCCTCAACCAAACATAGCCTTAGGCCTTTTCCAGTTATGCTTCAATTCTTTTTTTGATTAAAATTCCATGCAACTCAATGGATATACAAGGTCCAACTCAAAACCAACAAAGAAAACTTAGTTTTCACCAGAATAACCAAATAATAAGGAAAAAATGTTAAAAAACTACAATAGGCAATAGTAAAGCACATATTACGAACAACATGATTTCATGAAAAAAAAATACGAGATAGGATGGTAGCTAAGAATGCCGTAGCATCTAGCTAGGAAGGAAATAGTTTGTGTGTAAATACTACACTTGCCGCATACCTTCTGGTGTGCACACCAAGGATGAAATATTACAGAGCAATCTGAAACTCTGCACGTGACGCACGAACCGCCAGGTCGGTTGCACATTGAGCATATCTATATATAATAAAAGTTGAAATTATAAACCCGGAGTAAGAAATATATCATTACCGACAGAAGATCATTCCACAGTTACGAGGACGATAAAAATAAATCATCCATATTTGCTTTTAAAGATATTTTCTTATGCATATCCCAGCAATATTATCCTTTTAATATTTAAAGATTTCATAACCATTCAGAATGTCAAGAACTTACAGCATTCTTCCTAGCAGGTGAAGCACCAGACACATCAAAAGCACTCATTGTGTCGACATTAGGGCATCGAGTACCAGGAGTCCAAAGGCCACAAACCATATGGACCCATTGAGTCACAGTGGGATCAAATAAGCCGGAAATAATACTGTTAAAAGTCTCAAAATTGCTTGGCATCTCGTCCAACTGTTGAGTCTCATTTGTTTGCTTCAGATTTATCTCCACACCAGCAATAGGGAGGACATTGGAGCTTATCATTCCACATGGAGGAATAAAACCATATTTACCATGTTCAGATGCTTCATCAAATGAAGTCAGTTTTACATCACATTCAGCATTCATAGTTTTTGATGGAGGAATAAATTTCAAATCGGGTCCATTTCCAATTTCCCAACATTTCAGCAGACTTTTCGCAATTTTCTGGCTTTTTACTGCTCGGGTCATAGCTCCTCCACCATATCCACATAGAACACATGCCTAAATATCATCAGAAAATGGCAAAGAAAAAGAGAGTTAGAAAACAAAACCACTTGTCTACAACATGGTTAGAAACTGGGTTAGACAAAACCATGCACATTACAAGTCATAATGAAAACAATATATCTTTGTAAATCCAAATTAGACTCAAACCAAACCAAGACACCAATTTAACATTATACAAGCAACCCGAGCGATGAATGTAACAACAATATTTTTACTCCTCTATTTGATAAATATTATAATTATTTTATTTTTGTAGATCATTATAAATTTAATCAAAATTTAGTTTAAAATTAATTTAAAATTTATATTTAAAAAGTTAAAGATCAATCAATAAATCGAAAAACATTCAAAGTAACTCAACAGGAAATCGTAAATAGAAGAAGTAAGATGAGGTGAAAAAAATTAAAAGATAGGCCAAAGTAAGAATTTAGATCATTACTCTGTCATTGATATTTCACCAATTCCACCAATAAGAAATAATTCTCTTAGCTAATCAACTCTCTTTATGCATTGAAGGATGGATAAGATGAGAAAGGAATATATAAAGAAATTATGAGCATTAAACTTCCTCCACAAATTTCTTTAGAAATCTTCATAATTTTGTTGAAAGAATAAAAAGATAATGAAGAGGGGCAAATTGTTAATATTTTCGATTAAGTAAATGTAATTATAATTGTAAATTCTAGTGGGATTGGAAAAGTCTATTCTAATTGGCAAATGAAGAGAGATAGCGACATGATTATTTTAGTTTCATATATATGACATAACGGTTATTATTTAATGAAATGACTTATAATTTAAAAGCATAATTACTATAAATAATTTAGGAATTTATTCGAACTTCAAGTTGGAAATGTGCCACATCTCATCATGTGGTGCATTGAGAACTTAAGCTTCCAAAGTATTTCTAATGCACTCTGTCAAGTAAAAGAGCTTGATTAGTCGATAAACAGATGATTCAGCATCAAAGGTAAGAATTGTTTGTGTGTGTGTGTGTATATATATATATATAGCTTACTATATGTTGGACATTCATCTTGCATGGCCTGCAACTCCAATGACCTCTAGGGACTCTTGGAACACCATAGCAAGCCTGGTGCACCTGCACACAATAACACCGATCTATGTAAAGAACTATTCGAGATAGTGACAATGTGATTAATAAGTATAATTGTCACAACTTTAATTAAGCACTGGCTGCACTCAATCAAACGATTGACGTTCTCCTGGTTTGAGCCGCTGCAAACACAACAGAAGGCATCCGAATCTAAAAGAACTTTATGCCCTTTCTCATATCTGCATCATATCAAACAAATGTTATAATGATTATAGGAGAGGAAAAGGAAAATGAGCAATATTGAACTCATAAAACTTTCATGGGAACATTTAATCTGGAAACTACCTGCTTGCATTTACTTGAAAATGCTTGGTTGCTTCACTATGATCAGAGGGCAAATTTCTCACTGATTTAATATCTGTTAACAATGCACATTTTGAAATTTTTCTTGACAATAACATTGCACTTTGGTGTTTCTCTCCTGCATAAAGAATAGTTGTTTACGGTTGTAGAACAGTAGAACTCTGAGCCAAAAATATTCAATGCATAAACAAATTTTTTTCAAAATTATTTTAGTTCCTGGAGAACAGTTCTAAACATCTTGAATAACCAATCAAGCATTCCAAGCAAATTAATCAAATTCTCCACTCGCTATATAATTACCTGTTCGAGTTATTGGGGGTACTACCATCCGATCTTTTCCAACCTCCATCTGATCAACAGATTCACTTTCCTCCGGAGGAGGTAAGTCAATTGAAATTTTTCTATCCATTTTAGAAAGTTTATTAAGTCTGCATTTGCGAATATCCTTAGAAGTGAGGCTTAATTGATTTGAAGTAGATTTTAAACACTCAGCTTCATCTCTCAAACCAGAACCTGAACCTTCAGTACTGTAAAGCGATTTCCAAGAGGTTAGCGCACTGCGACTCCTTTTATTTGCCCTAATATGTGTATTTCTGTTCTCTAGTACAAGCTTCTTGCCATGTTTAGTAGTGCTTAACCTTCTAGCCTTTTTGAGAATCAAGCTGAGTGGAAGAATTTTTGCAGGTTTTCCTTCACCATTCGCTATTCCTGTGGAAATTATACCTGAATTCCCACATACGACAGGCCTACCTTTGTTACTTGGAAAGTTCCTTCCATGGTTAATGTCTTTTCCTATGCAGCTTAACAACATGTATTTCGGCGGCTTTCTAGCTTCTTCATGAAGCTCCGTTTGTCCGAATACCCTTTTCCTATCAAAATCGTGCTCAGACTTTTCGCTGGGTGTATCATGTGAATGGACTTCATCATATGACTTAATCTCATCGTGTTCGACAATTTCATCACTTCTTTTGTCTCTCTTTATGGGTAGCAGCTTAGTGCAGGACAAGGAAGAGCGCTTTCGCTTGACATTTGAAGACTTGGCAGAAGAAAGGCATATTTTCTGCAAATCATTGTCTTGCTGAGGAGAAGCTTCTATTTCTTGTGATGACGAGAGCTGAACTTTTCCGATACAGCAGTTAGAATCTCGAGTAACTTCCTGAGCCCTTTCCATGGTGATTTGATTACTTATCTGCTTTATTCTAGATGAATTCTCTAAATTGAGCTTATCAATAAGAGCCTGCTCACATTCTGTACCACCAATTGCTTCGTCAGATGAGCCACATTTTTCAATGCCTGAACCTTCATCGACACAATTATGAAAATTATTCATGTCTTCTTTTGCAGAAGATCCCATATTGTTGGTTTCAACTGAAACAGAAACCTCGGTTATTGCAGGAGCAGAGGACCCAGAAGAAACTTTTGATGTATTTTGTTCTCTCACCGAGTCAAACTCTTGATAAGCTCCAAATTCTTCAGTTATTCTAGTATCTTTGTAAAAGCCATTTCGGTTATCATTTTTTACAAGAACACTACCCTGTGAGCATCCACATTCATTTCCTAGTCTTATTCTTTTGCTATCTCGGAAAGTAGAGTCTTTTTCATATGCTTCACCAGGGGGTCGCATATACTTGGCCTTCTCACAATTATTTTGTTTATTTAAAGTATTGTCAAGATGATTATGACTTCTTAAACTACATCCTCCCACACATTTTGATGGAGCCAAATAGCCGCAATTTCCAGACAAGCAGGGGCTTTGTTCTTCCCGATTATATATATCACGCTTACCATTTGCAGGTAAACATATGTTTGATGGCCTCGTACATCTACAATAGAGAATATGCATATACAAAGATAAGATAGCACATCTGACAAGTAAAAACAAGCTGATAGAGATCACACTAGTTACTTCCAAATAGAAAGGCCCAGGATGGAATTGAACACTAACGCTTAAAAAGGCACAAGAGAAAGAATTTTGCAGAATCTTTTCAGGAGGTTTCTCATATAGAACCCCACCATTGTTGGAAACAGAGCTATAGAGCTGTAAGCAAGCAGTTTGCCTCCTTAGTTGTGACTTTAGGGACTGTTTGGCACACTAAGTTAAATTTTATAGGATTAAACACGAGAACAACAATGGGAGAGAAGGAGAATCTAGACACCGGCACATTCAGGAGCGACAATGGCAAGATGGTGGGTCTGTGGATGCAACAGAACCTCTTAAATCCAAATCCGCCCAACCCCAACCTCTCAGCTAGGACTAACAATCTCATCCCAGTGTGATTATTTGAACGAACTGGATTGAGTAATCCCATCTCGTGCTCCCCCATGCTTCCGGGTTGCTAAAACATCCTCCCAGAACATCGCCCTTTCATCTTTATCCTATCTAACCAAATCTTAGGAGTCAAACGGGCCATTAAAACAAATACAGTGGAGCTGGAAAGTTTATCTCTTAAAAAATACAGTGGAGACAGAAAGAATAGTTAAATGTTACCTTATGCAAGGCTGCTCATTAGTGGCACATACATGGCATGCAGGACACTGTATACCATTTTGTCTAAAACATAGTGAAGCTCGTTGTATTGTAGCTGTGCAGTTGCAGTATTGTTTAGAACCTGAATACGGAAAAGGATATGCCACAATGTAAAAGATTACAGCTTTACTACGTACATTGCTTCAGCTAAAAAAAAGGAACAATTACTTATTGCTCCATCATTGGCATTATTCCTCCATTGTTAGTCTTTTGCTATCAAACTGGTTAATTCTTTTTAGTTTCAAGAAATGAATATGAATAAAAAATAAGTTCTATGACTTACAGTACAATGAATAAACTAACGTTGATGCCTAAATAAGTAAATATACATTTACACATTTTTCGTGAATATAGCTTTAAGTACTCGGCAAGATTGGCTGAAGCAGCATTTCTAATCTCTGATCCGCTCAAATTTGTTTCTGACTCTCAATATTTTTCACATATCTTGTAAAATTTTTAGTTAAAACTTCTGAAACCAATCCAATCCTATTGAAACTACCAAAACTACTAGAAAATAAACTAGAAGCCAACCAAAAATGAAATGAAAACTTCAAAATGGTAACCATGCTTATAAAAGAAAAGACCCTTGTCTTTTCTTTAATGGCAGAAAATGAAAACAATTACGGTGCTTTAAAGACTTACATGCAAAATTCGGGTGTCCAGATGTCATCTCAACACCACCACCATTACAGTGAAACACCGGACATGTATATTCAGATCTAACAGCAACTCTGGAAACATCGTTTTGTCCGTAGTTTCCTTTCGTTTTCACAGTTGAAAGACAGCATAATCTTCCATGATGAGTGCTTGTTTCATGAAAAGTAGTGAAATTTTCCTGCTTTGAGAACTCAACAGCAGGTCTAAAAGAATGAACTCTTAGGTTCTCCTGTGTTAAATGTTGACTTTTGTCAGGATCTCTTTTATTTGTTAAAGAAGTTGGTTCTGAAGCACCGCCTCCGCTCTCCATGATTAGAGAGCCAGATCTTCCAGATGCATAAAGTAGTGGATTTTGGGATTTAGGGTTAACATAGTCACAATAATTCCCATTTTCAAGCCCAAGAACCTCCCCATACTGATTAGGATGCAAGGGAAATAGCTTATCATGTGTGTAGAAGCTACTTTGAGGAGGATGAACACCGGAAGTAGAAGCCAAAGCTGTTCTGTCATCTGATATCTGCTTACTCTGAACAAAATATGAGGGTTTAACCACGCTACTATTAGTTGAATTTGGTTCCGAAACTCCATCTCTATTTTGGGAAAGGTCCAACTTATTCATAACACATTTCTTTTCATTCCTATCATTTCCTTCCACTATTGAATCTGAAAGGTTGCATTTGGCAGAATACGAATCATCATTAAGCAACCTAGGTGGAAAATGCTCGCTGCCATTAAGAATATCATCAGCAGCTTGAGATATGTTGTTTCGTTCAAGGTGCGAAAGAAACAAGGAGATGAGTGAATTCTTTGTTGAGTCAGTGTTCAGTTCGTCGGTTTCAGAACTATTGACAAAATTAGACATTCCAAGTGGATGCTGCATGTGTCTTCTAGTGGAAAATGATGTTTCTGTAGTCAGTTCCTCAGTATTTTGCCTAGATCTTGTCGTTTCCTTTGGACACACAGCTGCATCTGAAACAACAAGATTATCTATTTATACAAAAGTGTAGTAAACGAACAAAGCAGTTAAATCAATAGCCTTTTAAGAGTTAGGGTGGAGAAAACAAGAGGCCCAATAGCAGAGAACCACCATAAATATTGCACTTTCCACTTTGCTCACATGAAATAGTAACACCTCTGTATTGCACCCTTTGCTGATAGGTCACGAGGATAAAAGCTTTTGTAATAACGAAGTTAAAAATCTCATGGGCACAAAGCGAAAATCACATTTCTACACGGTTCCTGCATTTTTAGCCAAAAAGGAATAAGAAAGAACTAGTCATCAGCAAGTAAACTTACTTCCATTTGCCAGCGGCTGATGTGCTCGAGATTTCTGTGGGTCATTTACTGCACCAAATCGCGCAAAGCACATGGAATTTGGAAATAAACCTGCCATACTATGATTAAGCTGGGATGGCTGGCCGAGCTGTAATTCAAAGTTAGAGGCACTTTGCCTGCTGACTCGAGAAGCTTCACCCGGGAAGTTCACCTCGCTGCCCTTATTATCATGGATGAAATTTTCCTTACTCCCTGAATATTGATAAGAAATGGACGAATTATTGCACTTTCCCATTAAATTGACGCTATTAGAGGCCAACAGAGATCCACTCTTTTGTCCTCCATTATTTACAGTACTTGAGTCTACAGCTCCCATATGAACAGGGCTTTCCTTTCTTTCATGTGCTATCGAGTTCTTAGCTAGAGGAGGCACAGTTCTTTGTGTTAAACTAGAGATGTTCGTCGAGAAGTTCGTCGAGAAGATAGTTTGTTCTTCAAAATTACTCTTCTGTTGTCCATGCGCTGGTTTCTCATTTGTTAGCTTCATTGCAGTAGTTTGGTCCGCTGCCTCCCTATATGGCTGACTACGATATGCAGATTTGCACCTAAGTCCCACATTTTTTCCTAATCCAAAAGGTGCCTCGCTTATAACACTCTTTTGAGGTTCCTTTCGTAAATTCGAGAGATTGGCAGCCTTAGATTCAATCAAACCGCCTAACATAAATGGCCCATCTGGCCAGTCCCATGTTTTCCCATCATCCGGTGCCATTATCTAGATCAACAGAATAACTTTACAAAGTTGTCGCTTGAAAATGTAAATTGATAAGTGTACAAAGCAAAACTTTTCAACTAAATGCAGGACAATCCTGTTATCCCACATCACAAGCTAAAATATATGTTCTCACATATCAACTTTTTCTACATGGTATTTAATAGCAGCTGTGACAAAAACTGCCAATTTTCAGGCAATTATTGAAGACCTTTCAAAGCTTGTCTAACATTCATGTATCTATATTGTCATCACCAGCATGAGGACTTTAAACGAGCTACAAATAGGGATATAATGGTAAATTCAGTATGACATGAAGGATCGCAAAATTTAATAAAACCTCGAGTATAGGAAATTCAGATATTAGAACTCGTTCAATCACTCAATATGCAGATATATTAAATTCATGATGCTACAAGACCAATACAAATGAGATCAAATACTAACTCCTAAGCGATACTTGCGCCACAGAGAAATGGTCATGCCATTTTCCATGCAGACAATGTCGCCGGGTTTATCTGAAGATGCTCCTGAATGCTGAAGAAGGACAAAAGTTAGAAGAATTTTTTTCCTTTTAATATGAATAACTCAACATATATATACAATAATAACAATAAAGCAGCTCAAATAGTTGAGAGTTCTTGTAGGCTACCTCACAAAATTTAGCCACAGACATTCTCAACTTATGACAACAGCAAATGACTCCCAAAAGCCCCATCTCATTCACAAAAAGCTCTCCAACTGTTAGGAATTTGAAAAGAGAATGTCAGATTATAACATAAAAAATATTAGTGCAGCTGGTTACATCAAACCCTTGCCCAATCCATGGGGCGCATTTGGTTATTTTGGTCAACTACTAAAAACCTATTTAAAGAGGGGTAGTTTTGTATGTACAAGGGGTATGTTAATATATTTGAGTTTCTGAATTGTACACATGACAAATTTGGATTTTTTTTCAGGGATACACACACATACTTAATACGTAAATTTTCATTAGTTTATTTAAAACGTCTCACAATACAAAAGGTTCGAACAGTCCCCCTCAAAAAAAAATGTTTCAACAGGTTAACCAAATAATATTACGCGATATATATTAGAGCATAGCATGACAAAAGTCCACTCACCAGTATTCATGCAGAAGACAAGGGGACCTTTAACAAAGGCAGGTACATGAGAAGAGCTCAAAGACTTGATTTCCGCAGGCAATTTTTGCGGGGGCTGAAAATTCAATGTCTGAACCTTGACAGCATTATTCGAGTAAGCAGAATTTGGCCAGTCAGAAAACAACAGCGATGTTGCCATATTTGTACTGTGAGCTCGAGACGGTTGATTTGAAATGGCATCAATATAGTCCATTCCATGTGTAGACGGACCTGCTTCTGTTAAAGTACTTTGCAAAACACTGCTTTTGGGCATTGAGAGAGACCTCGATGAAGCGAGTAAAGAAAGCTCCTTGATGTTTCCTAGTGTGTTGTTTCTCTGATTTTCAGATAAAGGTGGAATAGTGGTGATCGGAAGAGTACAGCTTGTCATATTTACAGTCGAGCCCTTATTAACATGTAGTTTAGCTGACAACCTTGAATTTGGCAATTGATAATTCTCCGGAGATAAGAGAGTGAGAAACGAATTTCCCAGCTCTGTCTTGTTCAATTTGCTGGAATCAAAGTTCAAAGTATTGAAGAACAACTGTTCTTGAGTTATTGCTCGACCCTCCAAAATGGTTTCTGGTGCACTGAAGGGATTGGTGCGGAACAACGAATTCATGCCCAACTGCAGCGCAAAAATACGAGTTATTGCAACATACCAGTACAAGTTACTTATAAGAAACAAATTAACTTGAATATCTTAAGGTTGAATAGCAAGCTAAAAAAAAATCTGAAAAGTATTGCTTATATCTGTAATGCATTACGAATAACTGAAGATTGAAAGTTGCTATAGTCATTCAAACAATAAAACGCATCTTCTTTATTAAGCGCATATTCTCAATAACATGTACCACATATCTATTTCCATCTGTATGAACATTCCAACCTTTTCGGCTTTCTACAAAATTCCAATTTCAATAAAAACTACACCTGAGAAGTACCGAAACAGGAACACCATGTAGCATGCATATGTTGCACCCCAAATCTTTTTGTTTTCCTCATCAGAAACTTAGTAAAACTTTTTTTACATTGTATCACATTCAGCTTATTTAGACCAGAACAAAAGCCCTTCTGCTTGATGCAATCAAAACAAGTTTTGAGAGAGTATTTTGAATTCCGAAACATTGTTTCACTTTTCTTACTTGAACATACTAAAACTTTCCCAAATATATATCTTCTTGGATTTTCTGCCCGATTTAGCTCCATTTAACCACCATACCTTTGGTCTTTAACATGAGCTTGACATACTCAAATCTTGATTGGTCCAAGGCTGATCTTATACTAAGGCTTGCAATGATTTTATCTTCATCCACCCTCTTTCCAGCTCTTCATCTCAACCACACGCAAATAAAAGAAAATTAAGAACATTACTTGCATTGCATCCTCCTAATCCGATCACCTTGACATATTACTGAGGGACCAAACAGTGACGAAATTAACAATACTAGTTACATTAGAACCACCTAAATTAAAGTAATAAAGAGCCAAACAGTAGAAGGGAGAGAAAAAAAATGTCTCCATATTAAAACCACCTCAACAAATTAAATCTTCAGCATTCTCGGAGCACAATTGGCCCCAGTGCTTGTAGTTTTTCATTATGAAGAGCTCATATGTGATCATTATGGGTTGTTTGTTCTCTAAACAAATTTAATGCTTGCTTATATCCTTGCATATCTCATTAGTGGAAGTGAAAAATTGAGAAAAGTATGCTACTATTGTCCCTATCACCCACGAAAACCACAGTTGTTGGATTATTGGCGCAAATCATTAATCCCAAAAGCTCGAGCTGTTATAAATACGCAACCAATTCACTTAAAGTGTACAGACATAATGCCCACAGGTCTCGATTGTGACTTGACCCAACCAGCCTCACGCCACTTCGAACGTAACTCGGCTCAATCCAGCCTCACGGCATTTCAAACGTTGATCGGCCCAACCTGGCCTCCTGCCTCATGACAGAATGTTGGCCCCTTTAAGCCAACAACAACTTCTTCTACAAACAATATGACATAATTCATAATTAAATCAGTGATAAAACACTAATTCCATGGCAATATATACTTATAAGTGAAACCTAGCATGGCCTATTTTAGGAATGCATTCTCCAAAACCGACGGTTTTGATACTCTAGAGCCTCCAAAATCCAAAAGAACTTTCAAGCTCAACTCCTCAGGAGTGCTTCTTGATGATTTGGGGCTCTAATGCATAGCATTCCCAAACTGAAGCCTATCTCGCGTTCTCAAAAGCTCTTTTTTTTTTTTTTTTTTTTTTTTTTTTTTGATAATTTGGGGCACCAATCATCATTTTCCCAATCAAAGACTACTTCACATACCGATTTAGGCACTGCCAAGTAACAAAATTTCACTACTGTTTTTGTAATTTAGAGCCCCAAAGCCCAAAAGCACAGTGGAACTCTGACTCCTCAAAAGCGCTTCTGGATGAATCGGGGCTCTGAAGCATCGCATTCCGATCCAAGAAACAAAAAAGTGACACCATTTCACTACTGTTTCGGTAATCTACGGTCCCAAAAGCCCAAAAGCACTTTGGAATTTGGAACTCAGCTCCTCAAAAGCGCTTCTCGATGAATGGGGGCTCTAAAACATCGCATTCCCAAACTGAAGCCCACCTCACATCCCAATTTAGGAACCCAAAATTCGCCCCCCACCACCAACCCCAACCGAAGCGAAAGCAAAAGAAATCGACCTCGATCGGAAGAGCATTACCTGCGCCGGAGCCCCCAGCGTCGCACCTCGCGCCGGCGTCATCACCGGAGTCGTTGTCATCGTCGTCGTCATCGTCGTCGGCGGCGGTGCCGCCCGTGGGATCCACGCGGAGCCGCATTTGGCGTGCCACGCATCGTCCATGGCGGGGCCAACCCCCCACCCTCGCTATCTCCTCCCACAACAACTCCCCCCTCCCCCCCCCTTCTCCCTCCACCTATATGACCTGAGCCAAAAATATAGTAGAGAGAGAGAGAACAAGTATATATAAAAGAGTAGCTTTAAGAGAGAGAGAGAGAGAGAGAGAGAGAGAGAGAGAGGTTCTTTTCTCTACCAATTGCAATGGGTTTCTCTCTTTCTCTCTCTCTAAATTCTCTCTCCTCTGTGTGAAATCAGAGGGAGCAGTTATTCTCTCATCAGGGGTTCAGCCACTGAAGAGTGAGGAGAGAGAGAGAGAGAGAGAGAGAGAGAGGAAAGAGAGAGGAAATGATGAGAGAGGTGGAGTATGGTGAGGGTTTGGTCAGAGAAAGAAAAAGATGGGGAAATCATTTCCCTAGACCTGGTACATTTCTTTTCCCATGAACCAACTCTTTTTTTTTTGAAAAATAATTTTGGTATACATCTTATATTTACGGTGAATTCTAGTCACTTCCAAGTGGCTAGTGAAGAAATTTTTATTCCAAAATATTGGTACTCAAATTTTAATTTACTATAAATTTTTATAATTTTTGACACAAATTTGTTGATTGCCAAATCTCATAATTTATTAATATAGAAATAATAAAAATATATTGTGATTGATGATATATGTTATATTATTTTTATATCTATAATTTGTTTATATTTAATGAACTAATTTTGATGTGAAATTTGATTATAATAATTTAAAAATTTTAAATTAAAAATTATAAATTAAAAATTATAATATATTAAAATTTGATGATTAAAATATAATTTTTTTATAGTTTTGAAACCAAAAGTGTAATATACTTTTTATTTTTTAAAAATTAATTTTTATATATTTCAAAAAAAATATACATCTTACATTCTAGCTATTTCAGAATGAAATAAATTTTACTGATCATTTTGAAATGATCAGTAAAAAAATTTTCATTATAAAATGAATGAGATGTGTATCATTTACCCTAAATAGAATGTAGGGAGAGCATGTTTTTATTTTTTTTTTGATGCTCTGAAACCATAACTAGCTGGCCCTTCTCATTTTAACGAGCTCCAAAAGGGTTTTTTTAGGAAGTAAATTTTTTTTTTTGATTAATTTTATATAGTTTTATATAAATATATTGAATAGTAAATATAGTTTTATAAAATTTAATTTTTTATATTTATTTTTTAAAAAATTTTAAATTATTCGTATACATTCCTATCATTAATATTCGTTAGAAAAATATAGTTAAATATAGATTAAATACTTAATCATAATTAGTGAATGAGATAAATTTATCATTTTACCTCTTTAAATATTATAACAGTTGAAATTTTTGAAGAAAAATATTTATAAAAATAAAATTGATATTTTATTTATATTCGGTTAAAAAATAAATAGTAAGGTAACGATAATAAATTAAAGAGACATATATGAGCAACTTAAATTTTTGAATAAATAAATATAAAAATTTTAATTTTATAAAAATATATATGCTATTCGATATGTTTATAGAAAATTATATAAAATTAATCTAATATTTTTTGAAATTTTCTGGAGCAACCAAGTTGAAAAATTTTATAACTTCAACTTTATAAATTACTCATTGATGTTCATTTATAGTGAACTTGAATACTTATAAAAGTGAGTAATTATTAGGCGGTAAAATTAATTTCTTTTAAGCTTCAAAATAGGGAATTACTACTGCATAAAAAATTAGGAGGCTTTAGCCAATCATGACTAAACGTAGAGATTATATGATAATAGGAGTAGAGCTTATATATATTTAAAAGTATAAATTTAATTATATTTATAAATTTTTTATTATTAAATTTGTATTGAGATTTATATTATTGTAAAGTCAAGTAAAAAAAAAAGATAAAAAGAAAATATAATAGCATGCATGAATCACAATACAAATTCAATAATAAAAAATTTATAAATATATTTAATTTTATATTTTTGAAAATATATAAGTTCTAAATTATTATAATATGAGTCCATCTTGTTCACGATTTATAATATTTTAATAATACTTTAATACTTTTATTAAAAATATTTAAATTATTATTATTTAATTCGACTTAGGTAGTTATAAAAAAGTTACTGAAGTAGTAAAATTATTATTGGTTTCTAAGTGATAGTAAAATTAGATTTATATGAGTTAAAAAATATTTTTTATTAATAAAAATATATTAATTCTTAATAATCTTTCATCTAAATGATTAATGAGTTAGTTATATCTATGTCATTTTTGACCGAAAATATATTATTTAAAAAAAAAATATTACAAACTATAAACCAAACGGTTGCTTTGTGTGGTGAGAATTTGATCCGCACTTTGTGCTTGTGGGGATAAAGAACGCAAGATGAGTCGGTCAGTGCGAGGAGATAATGTGAGGGACCGGAGAAGATAATGTGAGGGACCGGATCCGGCTCAAATTTCTCTGGAGAGAAAAAAAACGGGAGTGATCCGACGCTGAAAATTATTATGGTTTTTTAGAAAAAAATATAATATAAAAATATTTTTCAAAATTACTACGGAATGAATGAAAATGCTTAGAAGAGTAATTTAATTGGTTGGAGACACCACGTCATTCATACGACTGCTACATTTTATATTTTTTTTTTCGTATGAAAGAAAAAAGAGTCTGTAGTGTAACAGTTATATTATATCATCTATATCTAACCATTCACATTTTTTTTTTTTTTACAAAAATAATATTATAGTAAAAATACTTTCAAAAAAATAAAATTAATTGATCGGAGACACTACATTATTCCATGCTACATATTTTAGACTTTTTCATAAAAAAGTAGGAAGAAATGGGGTTTTGTTACCGTGCTACAAGTAAGCTCGCATATTTATATTAGACTTATTTTTCGATGTGGATAATTTTTTAGCGCGCATTTAATATTGTTTCATAACACATATAATTTAATATATATATATATATATATATATATATATATATATATATATATATATATATATATATATATTATTTTATTTTATTTTTTTTGTATATATAATATTAAATGATAAATGTTTTAACTTTTTAATCAGTGCTTTTTTAAAAAATATATAAATTATTAATAAAAATATTATTCATTTTTATTCGTGTAAAAAAATATAATAATATTTTATTAAAAAATTATTTTATATATAATAAATATATATTATTATATTAATAATATTTTATTTTATTATCTACATTTATGTTTGATATTTTAATTTTTTAAAATTTATTAGTTATATCGTATTTCGTATGAATGTTGATTAATGTTCTTATCCTACAATACTGTTGTTGATGACGTGATAATAATAATATTAAATTTTTATTATTAATTATTAAATCTTAAAACACTATAATTAAATTCTAAGCTCCATCATTATATACTCTGAATCATAAATCCTACTCTTCGTATACGTAAATAAAGAGCAACGCTATATGTACACCTCCAAAGGGGGTGTACATTTTACACCCATCTATTTAAGAGTGGGGAGGTTACTTTACAAATTGTGAAGTAATCTCTCACCACACCCCATCCATTGAATGAATGAAGTGTACGATGTACACCCCAAATGAATGTACAACTAGCATTTTTCGTAAATAAATATATTAATAACATATCAGAGTATCCAAAGGAGACATGTGGGACCCACAGAGAGTGATTTCTAGCCGTCGGATCGTGCGGGGAGTTCGAGAGGCTTCTCGAGATTGGGACGAGCAGTAGTAGTGTGGCGGGACCGTGTTGCCCTCCTTTGAAATCCGTGCACCCTTTGTTTTCTAATTGGATTTGGGGTTTATTGGCTGGCTCGCTTAGGGCCAAAATAGGAAAAATTGTAGGGAAACTTTTTTTATTTTTTATTTATTATTTAATAACTTTACTAATTGTTTTTTTAATTTATTTTATTTAAATCTATCAATAAAAATATTTTAATTTTAAATTTTATATATATTATTATTTTTATATATTTAGTTCATATACTTCCAGCAATTTTTACGATTATAAATTTATTTAAATAATTAGTTCAAAATTTTAAATCAATTGATAAGTAAATCAAATTAAATTAATTAAATAATTAGCTAATAAAATAAAAAATTTAATGAATGAATGATTTAAAATGGCCCGCATTTATATATTTTTTGCCAGCAAAATAATTAAGGATTAAACTCTCAAACAAATATCATTTGAGTGGTAAGATCATAAAAACGACTAATAGTTTTGATGCTTTAATTTTAAATAATTATAAAAATCTCTAGAGCATTTTATTTTGTGCCTCAAATATTTTTCTGTATGACGTGTCAATGTTATTCAACATTAAAAATACTTAAATTCTCACATATTAATTTTTTTATTATTATTCTTGATATTTGATAATTAAAAGTGTGCTCGAAAAAGCTTAAATGAACTTAAAAATATGCTATCTCAACATGTTGTTGTTAAAATTATTTAAAAATCCTGACGAAATGGTCAATTTAAGACAAAACTAGAGTGCATAATTGATAGTTTAAATTTTGTATACATAGGGGTATTTGAAAGGCGAAATAAAGTGCAAGAGAGATTTACACTCTAAAATAAAATATATATTTTATATTTTTTTTATAAACATTTTATATCTTTTTTTATAAAACATCATCATTTGAATAAAAAACCTTCGATAGAGAGAAGCTTTGTTAAGAAGCCCTAATCCATCACCAAGTGTCCTTTTTATCTCTATTCAAAGAATATAATTTTTCTTTTTAGAATTTTTGTTTTAATTTTAGTGTCAAAAAATACCCAACAAAAACCATTGGAGGAAAATAAAATTAACATGTGGCAGTGGACAGAGGGCTCCTGGAAAACTTCCTACTAAAATTTTATCCCCAGCATTCTCTACTTATCACATAAACTTTTTTTTTTTTTACTAAAATTTATTTGAATTTTTATAAACTCTTAAATGAGGGTGTAAGAACCGAAACAAGAGAATTAAAAATTTTCTATATATTATTCATCTAAATCCATTCTCTTATATAGAGAGAAAGAAAAAAGTTTTATATGAGAAAATAGGATTGTATCCTGTTATATAAAGAAAATATGGTAATATACCATAACAATAAAGAAATATATATAGTAGCATACCATGTAAAAAAATGTAATATACCATAACAATAAAGAAATATATATGATACTATATCATGTAAAGAAAGTAAAATATATGGTAATATAAATATTACAATCCTAACAAAGAAATAATATATAGGGTAATAATATATATGGTAACACTCCCTACCGAGAGTTTGAACAAAAGAAATTGATGTCGTTGTGTGGTATGAGACTTTGTGAAAAAATCAGCAAGCTGGAGGCGAGATGATACAAATGGCAAGGCAAGTGTGCCATTACGATAATGATGTCGAATGAAATAAAAATCAATTTCAATATGTTTAGTGCGTTCATGAAATACTGGATTATTAGCAATCTTGATTGCACTTTGGTTGTCACAATTTAGAGGTGTCGGAGTAGAACATGTAACGCCAACATCACTAAGAAGACGACGAGGCCAAACAATCTCAGAAGCCGCAGTAGACATAGCACGATACTCAGCTTCGACACTGGATTTGGAGACAATATTCTGTTTCTTTGCTCGCCATGAAATAAGAGAATCACCAAGAAAAATGTAATAACTCGTGGTAGATCGGCGATCAGTATGGTCCCCAGCCCAATCAACATCAGAATAAGCTCGAAGTTCAAGTTTCGAGGTGGAAGAAAAGAAAAGACTTTGATTAATAGTACCTCGAAGATAGCGGAGAATGCGAAGAACGGCAGCATGGTGAACAGAAGTTGGTTCTTAAACAAACTGGCTTACTATGTGGACGGCATAAGCAATATCTGGACGAGAGATAGTGAGATAAACGAGAGCTCCAACTAATTCCCAATAGCGTGTGGGATTTGGAAGCGGCTCACCCATGGTAGGAGTTAGTTTCTGATGGAGCTGCATCGGAGTATTGACTATGTCATTGTCAGTAAGACCGACACGAAATTTGAGATCTTATGTATACTTTCGTTGAGATAGCAAATAGCCTTTAGGACCGTAGGCTACTTCAATACCTATGAAATAACGGAGGAGCCCGAGATTTTTCATTTCAAATTGACGGTGAAAGTAAGACTTGATAAATTGTATGAAATCGGGATCATCACCAGTGATGATCATATCATCAACATAAAGAAGTAAAACAGTAATATCACGAGCAGAAGAGTGAATGAATAACGCATGATCATTTTCACTTTGATGAAATGTGATGACCCGGATTTTCGCTGAAGGGTTACAGCATGATCAACGGCTTCTGGTGGCTTATTCTGTGTGATGGTGGTGTTTGTGCGCAAATCGGACCTCAGGATTGGACCTAGCGCGGAAATTGGATCAAGTTTGGTTATCCAGATGCCTTCGTTAAATTTTAGATGTGAATTTTGGCAAAACGGACACCGTATTTGGATTCAGCGCAGAAAAACGTTGGAAAACGGCTATTCGGATGTATTTTTGAGTCCCGGTGCCTGAAACGGACAATCGAAAGTTTTGTAGTGTTTTTGGGTATGGGGGGGGGGGAGTCGTGGACCGGAGGGACACGTGGCGGCTTCCCATTGGCGCGCAACGGACACGTGGAGGCCTGGGGTTGGCTGGCGTAGCGAGCTTGGTAGGCGCTGTCACGCCCCGCGGTCAAAATTGCGACCCGGGCTTGCTAACAGACCCGCCATCTGTACGGGAATCCCCGCACAGATGAAGCGTCTAACTTGCAAATCAGATCTATAGCTAAACATATATCAGAGCTGAAATAAAACTAGTAGCTACATAATCATAAACTGAACATCCGAATATACATAAATCCACAGTATATAGTCTCTCCTGCTATGTAAATAAAAAGATACAAATCTCCCAGACTGTCCAGTACAAAAGTGGAATATCAAAATACAGGGTACATCTACCTCTGACTCTCAAAATAATAAAACGGGTAAGGAGCTACTCGGCCACGCCCTTATCTCGATCAGCTGTCTCCGTACGAACAGAAGTCGGAACAGCAACCTCTGGAAAATCTGTCACCGCAGCGGGTGTGAGAACTACACCAACACGTAGTTCTCAGTGGGTACCGTCACCAATATCCACGGTATGCCCACTAAGTCTATTGGAGGCAAAACAAATAGGTATGCAGATAATAGTAAAGCTGAAATGAAACTACAGATAATATGCCTCAAGTATCATGCTCAAAGGAAAAACTCAACTAAGAACATGCTATGCATCCACTCGCTCACGGGGTGCTCACATCAACCCAATATCTCTGACTGCCAAATCTGTGTATCAACGAAGGGTGTCCAATCGGACTATCAAGTACCACGCACAGCAGCCTCATCAGGCGCATCACCATCGCATCCGGAGCGGCAACTCGAGGGGAGCGACCCCACCAAGGAACAAGCGTGTCTCATCTGACATAATAAGCGGCATCTGCAGGCTATAATCCATGATCAAACAGATCGGAAACTCGAATACTAAAAATCTCACAATCATGTCTAGGTCGGAGAATCCTCCACGACTCAATCTGATAAAGCCCATAAAACTCCCAAGACACTAGAAAACCCATCCACTGAGTCAATAAAAAATCCACTCGGCCCCCAGGCACGAGGATACATGCATCCTGAACCTATCCGACCCCTTGGGCAATCTCAATGTTTAAAAACTATTTTTAAAGCCAGTTTTTCATTAAAACGGGTTCATCGATTTTTAAAACAGTTCAGATGCAATTCCGATGTCAACTAACCATACAACCTAGTGTCATATGATGTCACAAGTATACTAAAAATAATCTGGGATTCCGATTATCAATCTGTAATTTTCTAGGCAACTATCAGGTTTACCAACTATAATAATAGACATTATAGACATGCTAAACATGCATACAATAGCATTAGAGGGCATTCCACAAAGCTTGGAAGAATTTCCAACCCACCTGGATCGCTTTCCACAGGCTAAGCCGAAGTCGGTGAAGTGCGGACTCGCTCACTGTCGAAAATCTGCCGAAACAGCACATCGTTTCTCGGTCGCGCGCAACTCTGCCAACGCCCAAGGGAGACCTCCAGGAGCTCACAGCTAGCTCCAAAAACCTAAAACAAGGCTTCCTCTATGCTCAGGTCCACCCACAGCCAACACCACCAAGCCCACTGCGCACACAATCCATACTCTCCCACGGCTCCGCACGGCGCACAGGGCAACCACTCCTTCCCGTCCATGGCGCGCAGAGCAATCTGCTGCTCCACCCAACACAAGGAAGAAGACAAAAATGGAAAAATCCATTCCTAGCTCAAAAATCCAATCTCTGCAAAAATCCGAAAATCCGAGGAAAAATCTAAAAATCTCGGAAAAGCACGGTACTCACCTCGGTAGTGGCTACCCGCGCGCGCAAGCTCCAACCGAGCTCTCCTCAACAGGACAAGCTCTCACTCTCCCACGCTCACGATCGGAATCCGATGCTTCGGCGTGAAGAAGATCCACCAAGAACTCACCGCTCACTTCATCTCTCCCTCACTCTCGTTCACTCACTTTCTCTCCCTTGGTTCCAACTGAGAAAAGGATGAGCAGGAGGTGGTCTATAATGAAGGGTGGAGAGGAATAAATGCTGTGCAGAGGGGTGGTTGGGATGGCAGGGTGTGAAGTTACAGATTTGCCCCCACTTAAAATAGAAAATTATCTCACTGCCCCTAAGTTCTTGAGGCTGAGTACCGGTACTCGAGTTCCCAGTACGGGTACCCAAGCACAAATTTCCCAACCCGAGGGTCAACTCTGCCCAATCCAACACAGGGTACCTGCACCCTCCTCGGCGTTCCGTACTCAAGTCAATTGAGGTTTGGCGTACCGGTACACATAGCTCAGTACCGGTACCCAGGAACTTTGAAAAATTTCGCAGCATCCCCAAACCGAAAACTCTCTGTCGGATCCCAAATAAATTCGCTCCGGTACCCATCCTCGCGTACCGTTACACAATGCCCCTCAAAACTGCAAAAAGATTGGGACCCCCAATCTCGACGCCGTCAACTCATTTTTCAATCCGAAGGCTTCCGCGTCGATCCGAAATGTCTCAAAATCATCTGCACACATAAAAAGAACACGCCACAGGCGATATCCCCGCACCACGCTACTCAGCGGAGTCGATGCACTATACAAAGTCCCAGTACTCTACAGGCGCGGCCCACTGGAGTAGCGCGGGCAGGCCGTGAAGGCACGCGGGCAGGCGCGGTGTTGGGTAGTTGGGTGTGCCACGTGGTGGCTCCCCATTGGTGCGCTGGGGACACATGGCAGCACCGGGTTGGCGGGCTCTTCAGGAGCGGCACACACGGCGCGGCGGCTGAGGGCCTGGACGCGTGCGTCTCGCGATTGGATGGTGCAACGTGGGCGCAGGGCTGGTAAGGCGCGCCACGTGGCGCGCCCTCATTGGACCGACCGGACGTGCGGTCTACGCGTGGTTGGTGGGGTTGCCACGTGGCGGTCGCTGATTGGCGGGGCGGTTGATCGCGGGGCGCTAGCGTGGATTGGCGACGCGTGGCGGCATCGGACAGCCCAGGTTGATTCGGGCGGTCGTCGGGCGTGAACCGTGAACACATTCAAGCGCCCGAATGTGCTCCCTGCGCCCGAATCTTGGGGGTTTTTCCTGGTTGGTTTGTGGACTATAAATTGGGTTTCTTTCCCCTTTTGTGAGCTTTTTTGGAGCCGATTTTTGGAGGAACGTCTACTAAACCATCCTCTACACTTCCTCTTCATCTTCATCGACAAAAGAAGTAATCCTAGGGGCTTCTTGATCATCTTCTTCCATCACTTTGGAGAGCTCTGCCATTGTTATAGCTTCGGCCAACCTCGTCGCATTTCGGTGCAGAAGCTCCCCAGAGCTCAATTCTTGGAGTTTTTAACTGATTTTTGGCGGGGATCTCCACAAGAGGTAAAATCTATAATTTTGATATTCAGCGTTTTTTGTGGATTATGAGATTTCTTGGGGTATTTTTAGTATTTCTGGAACCATCACGCACAGATTTTGTGCTTGGACACCCTTGAGTAATTTTGAGTTTTCTCTTTCATGTGAGCTCGGATTTGGGAGTTCTTTAGCTCGATTTCTATCTACTCTCGACAAGAAATCCATTGCCACCTTCATTATTGGATTCGGAGCTTGTTTGCCTAGGTATTTCCTGTGATCTTCTTGACCCAGTGGTGCAGATTTTGTTACAGTACAGTTTTGATTTGCTTCTTAAGCAATGAGCATTTGTATGTGGACAGCTGCAGGAATATCATTTTTTGGGGGATCTCTTTGTATGAATGTGTTATCAAGATGTAGATGAACATTTTTCATGTTGACACCTAAGAGGAATTCCTTCTAAATTGAGCTCTAAAATTTCTTGAACTTTATGTCTTATTTTTGTACCCTGTTTTTGGACAGCATGAGGGTAGCATGATGAGTATTATTTATCAAGGATTTTTGATGGATTTTAATGTTTGGGGAGGGTTTATTTGATCAATGATACTTTGTTACCGCTGTTGGGAATCTCTGTGATGACCCGAATTTTCACGGTGGTTTGCAGCATGTTCAGTGGCTTCTGGAGGCCTATGATGTGTGTTGGAGATGGTTGCGCGCAAATCAGACCTCAGATTTGGACCCAGCGCGAAATTTGGATTAAGAATACATGTCCGGATGCTTTCGACAAATTTTAGAAGTAGAATTTGGCAAAACGGATATCGTATTTGGACTCAGCGCGTGAAAACGATGAAAATAAACTTTTTACATATATTTTTCGGAGCTCGGATGCCAAAACACGGATTTCGAGGCATGGTTATTGTTCCGGCGGCCGGCGGGCAGCACCGGCAGCACGGGCAGGCGGTAGAGCGCGGCGGCGAGGCGGTGGGCAGGCACGTGCGAGGCGCGGGCAGGCCGGTTCATGGGATTTGGGCGTGCACCGGGACCAGCAGACTTCGACGGGACACGTGGCGCGCGCGGATTGGGCGGTCAACGGGAATGACGTGAGGCGTGACTCGCGCCGAGCGCGGCGCACCGTGGACCGTGCCAGGCCACGTGGCACCCGCCCATTGGCGGACGCAGCGACCCGGCTGGCCCGGCGTGGACGGCGGGCCGTGCTCCCCGCCGTGGACTGCGCTGCCATGTGACGCGCCGCAATTGGCGTGCGTGCGTGCACGGGGCGCGGATCGGGCGACGTGGCACGCCGAGGGGGATTCGGGCACGCACAATATAGGGCTGGGCCGGATTCGGGCGCCCGAATCAAGATCCTCTCCTTTGATGGGCTGGGCTATAAATAGCCCCTTGTGTTTTCGTTTGTGGGCTTTTTCTCCGAGCTCTTCGGCCCATTTTCGACAGGGAGTGTCGTCTGTGAGTCTTCTTCGATATTTAGGATCCTGGAGATTTTTGGGAGTCGTGCCATCTGCATTCTTCTCGACATCGCGAGCTTCGACGCGCCTTTGATACCGAGCTTTTTCCGTCGACGCTTCTTCCGCGAGCTCCCCAGGACTGATGGAAGGAAATTTTTGGCCGGTTTTTGCGGCATCGGTTTCATGAGAGGTAGATCTTCGTTTTTCATGTTTTCTGCTCCTCTCAGTTTTAGGTTTTTATTGAGGTTTCTGGAACATCTTTGAACCCCTTTCCTGCTGGTGGTTTTTCTAGACAGCGGAGGCTTGTCAAATTTTTATCTCTGCGCTCGAGTATCGGATTTCGGCCTGTGAGGACTCGATTGACATTTACGCTTTGCGAGGATTGCCGTCGTATTTTTATTGGAATTTTTGGAGATTATCTCACAGGTGGTAATTAAGCTTCTTTGGAACAGATTTTTCAGCAGTGTGTATGTTATGGAAATTTTGACTTATTGCAATGTTGGACCATATCTTTGTACCCAGGAGGATTTTTTGGGTGTTTTTGGGCCCGTTGGAATCGTGGGAATCCGAGGATTGTCCCCGTTCAGTTTCAGCCTATTTGGATATTGGATTGACGCGCGCTTCAGGTGGGTTGCTTCGTCTCCAAAATCGGTGGACAGTTCTCTAACTCTATATTTGTTAGTGTCCATGCATTATGCGAGCAATGTTAGAAAGCATGTTGTATCAGATAGGATTTTCTAGTGTGGTGATTCTAATCATGTTGATTATTACTTTCTATCTGTGTTGATTAAATGTTAGTATTGGACTTGACCTAACACCCTGTCATATGTTGCATGTTTCAACCAGACTAGTAGAAAACTCCAACTTGGGCTAGGACATCCACACATTCTACTCCATTCCTGGACATAGTGTTTTCCTCACCCGAGTAGTGGGCTCAGTGGTCGAGATTTCTCTTAGTGTGGGATGCATGTTACACTCGTGCTTGGGAGCAGAGTGGAGTCTGGTAGATGTAACTGGTCTCATATCTGTGGCGGGAGTCGTTTGGGTAAACGGCGGTCTCGGAATGTCGTGTTTCTCTGATTTATGTGTCGCTGCTGTGTTAGTGGCAGTAGTATACCAGTGATAGCAGGACCTTGAACCCAGAACCTTTTTGGACACACATGATTTTAGTCAACCAATGCTTTTCTTCCAAACATCGAAGGGTCGCCGGAGTCTGTTCTTGTCTGATTGGACGAAGGCATTAGCCCTTCGGGGTTTGGGAATAAAACTTGTTTTCTAATTATTTTTCCTAAAAGAACTAAAAATCATTATAAATGGGTTTTCCTCAAATCAAGATGGTTTTACAAAAAGAAACTACTTTTAGTCTTCACCCCGCGTGGGTTTGAGTGACAAATGGTTTTCAGTAATAAATGTCACATTTTTTCTGTATACTTCCTCACTCGAGAGGATTCGAGTGGTCTGGGTTCTAAGGGCTGCATTTTCTTTGTGTCAAGAACAACGAGAGGCTATGCCTAGAGCCAGTTCTTGTTTGATTTGGGTTGTAGGTTCTAGTCTTTCGGGGTTCCCGGACCCTTCATTGTTGTTGGCTGTGGAGTATACCCAACTAGTGAGTTTGCATGTTGAGTTGAGTCTTATTTAGGGAGCCGTTGGGTTGACAGCGGTCCTAACTGTTCGAGTATTTCCTGTTAGTGAGTTAGATAGGTGATTTGGGTACTGTCGATCTTGTTGATCGTGGATTGGACTATAGCCTGCATGAGCCATATTGAGCTCGACAGAGATGCGCAGATACTTTCCTCGGTGGGGTTGCGCCCCTCGAGTGGCACTCCGGAGTTGGGCCTATTACTTTGCTATCGCGACTTGTCGACGCAGTCCCTCTGGCTGGGCATTTTTTTAGGCAGTCACGGACGCCCTACGTAAGTCCAGTCTCCGTGGATGTAATGGCAGTAGATGGGCGCAGGTTTGACTGGACCCTACGTGGCAGTCACTGTGATTGGGTTGATTGAGTATATTGGGTTAGAGTCGATGCATCATTTTCATTTGTACCACCCATTGAGCATTGTAGATAGAGACATGATAGCTGTAGATTTCTTTCCAACTTATCTTTACATTAGTACAGTTTCCTGTTATCTTATGCCTCTAGTAGACTTAGTGGGCAGACCGTCGGGCTTGGTGGCGGTACCCACTGAGAACTACGTGTTGGTGTAGTTCTCACACCCGCTGGGGAGTTTTTCCCCCTCCCCTTCCTCTTTCCTCTCCTTTGTTTTGCAGAGTTTGCTGCAGGTGTTGCTGATCCTTCTATTGCTGATCGAGGTAAGGGAGTCGCGAGCTAGTTCCCTACCCGTCCTTGGAGTATAGCTGTACCCCCTTTTTTGGAGCTTAGTAGTACAGTCTGCTGGATTATTGTTATTAGTTACTTTTGAGAGTTTTATTTTTGAGAGACTTTTGTAGTGAGGTTCAGACTTGTACTTTTGGAGTTGTATTATTTCTTATTTCAGTAGTTTACTTTTCAACTCTGATATCTGTATAGCTATAGTATTCTTCTTTTTGCAGGTTTGACGCTTCGTCTATGCGGGGCTTCCCGTATGAGCGGCGGATCTGTTGGCGGGCCCGGGTCGCAGTTTCGACCCCGAGGCGTGACATGAAGGCATTTTGAAGCTTTTAGAGGGCTTGTGTTCTCCCAAGAGTAATGAGAGGCAAGACAAAGAATCGCAGAGTGGTGATTGAGTTACTCAAGGTCTTAGTGCTGTATGGAACTTGATCGTGCAAAGACCTTCAAATCGAGATAGATGCCTCCTGATTGCTTTGCAGGTTCTTAAGTTTGAATTATATTTGCAACTTACATACTAATTAATTTTCCTATCTTGGGTGGAACCTCTAATTTTGCCAATTCCTGTTATTTAACAGGGGTATATTTGACCAACAGCTTCTTTATATCATTATTAGTTAACTTTAGGTTGCTTTGAACTGTTCTAGGAAGAATTGCTCCATTATATTTTCTTTATGCCTGTATAGATCGTGTAGATGGTACTTTGTAATTTGTTATTTGGAGGTTTTCCTTTCCAATAAGGTGATGAAAATGGAGATGGAATTCGTGACGAAAGGAAAGCAATGAGTGACTGTTCATTATGTAAATGCCCCTGCCTCTGGTGTTGTCGAAGAAAATCCATGACCGTGATGATATTTCTCTTGCTGAGGTTCTTCAAGATCAGGTGGGAACTAACTGTTTTTTTTTTTCTTTTTTTTTGTGTATTAATTTTAGTCTATTTCGTGTCATAATCATTCTTCTGGTTTCTGTTTTTTGAGCTTTCCCAAATTGTTTCAGATAAGAAACTTTGTAGTTACAAAAGCTATCTTATAACGATACTTTCAGAATGAGGGAAAGTACCATATGCGCTTCAAGTCAATGGTTGCTTAGTTTTACACTTACGCTGAGTTCATTTTTTGGTCCAGGAAATTGTCAACCAATCATTGCAAAGAAATGTTCAATGTAGTGGTTCTAGATCTTCTTCGAATCATGATCGTGGGCAGAGCTCATCGAAACTTGTGAGTTTGGACTCACAGCTAGCTGCAGATGAAGCCTTTGCTAGAGAATTAGAAGAGTTGGAGAATCAACTATCTGCTACTTCTTTTGGTGATATCAGGACAAAGGCTGGTAAGGAGCTTGGCTAGGCTATGGTAGAGTGCCGATAAAATCTGTAGGGGTTGTAATTGTCAGAATTCTTGATAAATTAATTTCACGGTGCTCAGTAAAAACTGCACAGAATATCTGTTAGTTTCTAAATTCCAATGTAAATTTTTATGTTACTTTATGAGGATAGTTACTCATGGAACAAATCCAAAACCGTCTCCAGCATCAAACAGTGGATGCACTTCTGCAAATCCATCTGCTGAGGTATCCTGTCATTAAATTTTTAATCATTATTGTGATAATCTAGATCTCATCAACTTATTTAAATCTTCAATAGAGCTCACAACAACTTCAAAATTGCCACACAACAAAGCTCACCTCCCTTCAAAATCTAACAAAAATATTTATGTTTTGGGTTTGGGTTGTTTGCTAAATGAATATAAGATTACGATTATCAAAAAATAATCGTAATGGGCAAATGTGCCGCACAACAACTTTGCATGATGCATATATATACAAGCGAATAAAAATTGTTAAAATAATTTTAAATAAAATAAAATAAATTTTTTAATAAATTATAAATATAAATAAATAAATAAAAATTAGGTTCGAAATATAGAATAATTTTAAAATAGACCTATCAAACCATCTATTGTTTAGATTTAAATAATAGATTCAAAATAAAATTTAAAATTTAAGTTTGATTTATAAATTTGCCGATTATTAGCAGGACCAAGCACTGATGCCATTGTGCTAAGGTTTGTCTTTGCTCCTTAATGGTTTGCTCGGTTTCTTGGTTTATTTTCATTTTTTTGACAACTTTAATTAATAATGCTACAATTATGTCCCCAAGTTCAGATATGCAAAGAAACAAACTAAATACTATTTAGATGCCTGCATGTGTATGTAATTTTTATGAATGTGTGTGCTTTCCTGTATGTGTATATGGATCAAATATGGATGAGAAAATGGTCAACCAACACCTGTCTCCATATATGGTTTGGGCCCCTCAGATATTTAATTGTGGTGCACCTGATACCGGTAATATGGAGGTATGCGGTGGACTCTGTTACAGCTATTGAAATGTGAGGGTAAAAGATGCTCTACTTCATGATATGTTGTTTCCTTCAGCAATTTAACTGTAATTGCAAATGGCACAATAGTTCAGATAATAATAATATACACTGTATTTTTTCGGTAATGTTGAGGTACGGTACGAAGGAGCAGCAAGAAGAGTGGTTGATACCTCTATTAGAAGGGAAAATTCGTTCAGGGTTTGCAGTGACGGAGCCACAGGTTGCATCTTCAGATGCTACTAACATTGAATGTTCAATTACTAGGTGAGATTAAAAATTTGTTGAATCAGAATTCAAGCTAGAGATGCAGTTTCATTACAGAATAATCACATTGTATCTTACAACCATGGCAAAATGGATATTTTCCTTCTTTATTCTATTATGTAGATGCAGATTCACTATATTCAAATTAAATTTAAGTTCTTCTTAAATTTTAAATCTTAAATATTTAAATTTTAAATTTTAAATATTTAAATTATAAATTTCAAGCTAGGAATTTCAAATTTCAAATTTTATATTTATATTTTAAAATTTCAATCAAAAATATAAATTTAGATTTTAAATTTGATTTATGCGGCGAACCGTCTTGGATTAAGTGGGCCGCCAAATAAATTTTTTGCCCTTAATTTTCAATTAAAAAATTTAATTTTAAAAATTCAAATATTTGAATTTTTATTTCCAGATTTAAAATTTAAAATCTTAAATAGCAAACTTTAAATTTTAAAATTTAAATTATAAAACTTAAATTCGAAACAAATTTAGCTCAACTATTGAAGGCAAAGCCTTTTTGCCAAGCACTCTATTTACTGTGTACTCTCAAGATGAGGTAATTTTTTTCCCGAGTTCTCCTCCTGTTGTTTATTTTTTGTGCTTGCTTTTCCTTTTTATTTTTTAATAAGGCAATGATGGTGTGGAACCAAAGAATGATACGCTCATTTGCCTTCAAAATCATACAATACATGAACCGTGAACCTTTCAAAGCCTTCTTTGATGATCGGCTATTGAGGGCAAAGCTTTATTTGATGCTCCGATATTGAATAGGTGGAAGCAAGAAATGTTGCTTTTCCTTCACAGCTTTGTGGGCCCGCATGGTCAGTGTTCTCTCTCTATCTTTCTTTTGCTTGGAGTATTGATTGTACACTATTTGGATAATCATAATTGAATGCAAGATTAATTTATTGTTAACAGGATCAACCAATGGAAGTACTTCTTCCAACATGTATTCATGTTGGGGTTGATTTATGATAAGGTAATGACATAATCGTACTACTAAGAAAAAAACTACATATAGAGGTCGGGCGAGGAATTGATCAACGGTAGGATGTCATCATCTTTTCATAAATCAACCCCAATATGGATGTTGGATTATAGGAGTTCTCATATCGCCTTCCCATGAAATGGTGATACTTTTTAACATTCGGCTCTAATGGAACTTCAATCTAATGAAGGATAACCTACCAATCACTAAAAGTAGGTAGAGAGGAGATGCATAAGATCTCTTGATTACACACCCTAGCAGGAATTAATACCAACTTATTCAGTGCAACGGATGTCAAGTAATAGAGGATATAGTTCTTTTATTCTCCAAGATAAAGAATGCTGCTTTAATGAGGTAAAAGAAATTTTTAGCTGCTCTTTTTCCCTCTTTTTTCTTTCTTTGTTTTTAATGCTCTCTGTTTCTGCTTGCTTTGTTAGGCAAGATGTTCCCTAAAAAAAGGTTAAGGAGATAAGTTTTTTGTTGTGAATGTTTTGCTTTTTTGTTTACTCCTCATCTCACTGTTTATTTTTTGTGTTCCCTTTTCTTTTTTCTTTTTCCTTTTTTTTAAAGGCAATGATAATGGCAAAAAAATTTGAAATGTATTTACCTATGGAACCAAAGAATGATCTGCTCATTGGCCTTTCAAATCCTATTTATTTAATACATGAATCTCTTTCTCTTTCTTTTGCTCGGAGTATTGGTTGTACACTATTTGGATGGTCTACAATATAGGCAACCATTTGTACATTGCTAATACATCCTTACTATTTGATACAATACTTAGGTCGCCTGCAATATTGTAACTAATCTGAGCAGACTGATTGCATGCCCAGCTAATCTGAGCCTTATAGATTTTTTATAGTTTTCTTCGACTATTTTTCGTGTTATTAACTGCCCTGAATCTCTGAAATGGGGCAAAACACTTTTTCTTCTTCTTTTTTTTTCCCCCCTCTGTTTCTCAATTCTCAAGTATAATGAAACACAGAACCACATGAATTAAAATGTTGAATTCAATTTCAGCCGCTTGCATTTGCTATGTGATCACCCAAGGTCTCTTAGCGGCCCGAGCCCTTCGCTTCCACCACAGACATCCTCAAAATTTCTCGTCGCACCGCGAAGCCGTCGGCGAACCTGAATCATAATATCGAGGCGATTCTGATTTTGAGTCACATCTAACATAAATCCCTCATATTTTTGACCTACTGCCGCTGCCCAGGGGCACAGTGTGGTGCATCGTGGCAAATGGCCTTGGGGCAATCGGCGCATCCTTTCCGATACTGTTTCAGAATATAATTCGCCGTGATAGAAAAGGATGTGACATATTGAATGGCCCTCAGGGTAATTTTTGTTGCCTTCTTGATAAAACTCCAACTTTTGGTCTACCATTATGGCCAACATAATTATTTATGTTGAAGGGGGTCAAATCTGAGCCTAACATGCTTTTTGCCAAGCACTCTATTTACTGTGTACTTTCAAGATAGGGTAATTTTTTCCTCCTTAATTTCTTTATCATGCTGGTCTTGGATGTGGTGTCAAGGTGGATTGGATGCCCTAAGGTAGCTGCTACAGATCGAATGACTCGAATGACACAAATTGAAAAGTTTTAAGTTGTAAAATCAAAATTTTCCAGAGTTGATTAGTTGTTTATGAAAGTTTATTTTTTGGACAGTATGCATAAAACTATATTTGTTTGCACCTCTCCTTACAGCTTGTCTCTATATATTAACTGTACTTAACAAAATATAGTCAGCTTTATGCTTCCATACACTTATTAAGTTGTGCTTGGTTTAAAACAAATTATGTAACCTAAATGATCCATTTTTTTATTTCTTTTTTTCTAATACCCAGTGTAGTGGCCTAAAGTTAAAGAATATCTTAAGGCTTCAGATTATAGCTTCAATAAGTAAATTACATGTTTTTCTCCAAGTGCTCCATTTATTTTGTATTCCCAGGTTGAAGCCCTCTTAACTTCCTGTATTCTTTCCCATAATGATCTTGGTGTGTGGTGGCGAGACCGCTTTGTTGTCCTAAGTCAGCTGCTGCAAAATACAGTACTTTGCAGTGTACAATTCCGTGGAATGCAGTGCTTTGGGAGTTACCTATTTTTTTCACTACTTGGCATAATACAGTCAACTTTATGCTTTCATGCATTTATTAACTCTTGGTATAAAACATATTATGTAGACAAAATGATCTATTCTTTTATTTCTTTTACCTCTTTAATGTTGGTTTTGTTAGTCATATATTTTTGTGGTTTCTATATTGGATTGTTACCTAATGAAAAAAGTATATCTTCTCCGGCTGATGATGATGATTTCTGTGATATAGGGATCTGGTTCAATGAGAAGCAGTGGATTCTAGGTGCATGCGATCATAAACTCTTTTGAGGTACAAATTCAGCTTATAACTCGAGATTATTTGAATTATGTTGATCATGGTTATGGTTATTAATCATGATATATTATTTATTGATATTCCAGATCTTGCAGACCATACATGAATAATATAACTTAAATTGTTGATTTAAGTTAAAAATGGAAACTGTTCCCTCTTCTTCTGCAGGAAATTGCAATCAAAATGCTTTGAAACTAAATGTAGTTTGAACTCGCCATTCCTTTCAAGCATTAGTGTACTGACACCCAGCCTGGAATTAATGTTGAGAAGGCTTTGAAGCTAAATTTAATTTGAACTGGTCGTTCCTTTCAAGCAATAGTACACTGACACCCAGTCTCAAATTCACAACAAGAGGCCCACAAATAGCACATTTCCTTTAATTTGCTTTAGATTGTATGAAACTTGAAGGCCTATTTACTTTCCCTTTATTTATTTTTTATTTCCCCCCCTTTTCCTAGGATAAATTACGCTGTTTGATCTAAAACTATCTCGTGTTTGTATTTTTAGATGATTTCTTACTTACTAATGGAATTATAGTTGTACCTGCTTAATTTTTTACTCATGATTTGAATTTAGTGTCTTATAATTTGGGTCTCCTCCATTTACTCGGATTTATTACAAAATCATTTCACGTTCTCGAGTTCACTCTACGGTTTTTAAATTAATAATATGTCACTCTGTCAGATGTGGTACTGGAAAAAAAAATTATTGTTGAGATTTTAAAAGAGCTTCTTTCTCATTTACCATGTTTTGAAGTGAAGGATCTTACTAATGAAATTGGAATTGAGTGTTGGTTTAGTTCTCATAATTCAATAAAATTTGGAAATGTAGGGGTTGGTGTCCTATGGCTATGTATTAGTTTCTGCTTTTTTGAAGCTGAACCAAAATTTATTGCTGGTGGTACCTCCTAATCATGCTCCGCTCTCCTCAATTCACTCGGATTTGTCACAAAACCATTTTAGCCCTTTGGGTTCAAACTACAACTTTTAAATTAATAATAGAGAAAATAGTCTTATTTTAGATTCAGTGCATATTAGATCAGTATCTTATTTTAAAAATAGAGAAACCATTCTTATTTCTTTAATTGACATACTATTCGATTTTGCAGCTCAAGTACTTTGATCATCTTGGTTGTCCCAACGTCTAGAGCTCCAGCTTGCTTTCACTCCGTATTCTTCTTTCTTGCGAAATTTTTATAAGCTTTGTTTTCCTTGAATATATCATTGTTGTATGATGGTTTAACTTTTGTTCTGCCTGCATCATTCATGGTAAAATATTTCTTTATTAGTTTTCCAATATAAATATAGTGTGCCTTTTTGGTAGAATATATGGATTTGGAGAGTGTGTTTAGAGAGAATAGGAAACGGAGAAAGGCCATACTGGTAGAAAAACGGAGTAGGCTTATTGCTTCTCGCGTGCAATGTTCGAACTACGATGGCGCTGCCTCGAATTCGGCGCACGATGCTCCGCATAGTGGTAAAAAAATGAGAAGACGCCCGCATGGGTCAGCTCGCATTCCATCCGTTGGAACATCACGTAACTCAATCATTGAAGAAAGAGATGTTGAACAATCTTACTTGGGGTTGCCAGAGTATGAGTGTCAGTTTTGTGGAGCTTCTCTGTGGTACGAAGAAAGAATATACAAATCGAGGAATGAACAGGTCCCTAGGTTTTCTCTATGCTGTCAGGAAGGTAAGGTTGACTTACCGATGCTGAGGCAAACACCTGCTTTTCTAGATAATTTACTTCATTACAATGGTGGTAGAAATTCTGCAAAGTTCAGGGAGAATATAAGAACGTATAATTCCATCTTTGCCTTTACATCAATTGGGGGGAAATTTGATACAGAGATAAATAGGAGGCCTGGTGTGACACCCCCGGAATTTGGATTAGTTCTCTATATAAATGATATAATAGGACTAAATTTCTAACCCGGCTATAGCATTTTGGATGGTAGCAAGATCCAAGAGGAACATGAGAGTTAAGCGTGCTAGAGCTAGAGTAGTTCTAGGATGGGTGACCCCCTGGGAAGTGGGGCGTCACAGTTGGTATCGGAGCCATTCACCAGTCGGAAATGTGAGATGAGTCTCGGCTGAGCTAGGGTTATATAGCGGGTAGAGCGAGGCTCCCCGGCTAATGACCGTTGTGAGTGGAGTGCAGCTCCTCACAAGGTCGGCTAAGGCTAGCGAGACGAGTCTCACATCGCCTGGTGCTTGTGAGTGTGCTTGAGCCTGACGTGGACGTCAGGGCTTAAAAGGGGGGAAGAATGTGACACCCCCGGAATTTGGATTAGTCCTCTATATAAATGATATAATAGGACTAAATTTCTAACCCGGCTATAGCATTTTGGATGGTAGCAAGATCCAAGAGGAACATGAGAGTTAAGCGTGCTAGAGCTAGAGTAGTTCTAGGATGGGTGACCCCCTGGGAAGTGGGGCGTCACACCTGGGCCGTATGTATTTAGAATAAATGGACAAAATCATCATAAAATAGGATCCCTTCTTCCAAGAAACGGAGAACGGCCAAAATTTGCTCAGCTATACATATATGATATCGAAAATGAAGTTGAAAATAGAATGAGGGCATTTGGCGTGGGTGATGATCAGCTAGCTAATATTGACAGAAGTATTGTTGAAAAATTGGTTGAGATGTTTGACTGCGAAAATGAACTTGTGAAAGCATTTCAGATGGCTAGAGACCGTTTTAGGATTGAAGATTACCATCCTATTAGATTGAGGTTAGTTGGCACGCATTCGGGGGACACGGCACAATATAATCCTCCTTCATGCGCTGAAATTGCCGGTCTGATAGTTGGTGACTTGGGGAGTGTAGATCGGCAACGCGACATTATTGTTGAACATAAAACTAATGGTTTAAAGCGTATTAGTGACTTATATCCTTCATTCATGGCTATGTAATATCCAATCCTATTTCCATATGGCGAAGATGGTTTTAGAATTCGAATAAGGTATACTGAAAGATCGAGCAGAACGATAGCCTCTAGACAATGTGTGACCATGCGAGAATTTTATGCTTACAGAATACAGATAAGAAAAGCAGAAGGTAACACTTTAGTTCGGGGCGGGAAACTTTTTCAGCAATACATAGTATACGCTTTTTCATGTGTTGAGGAAGAAAGGCTCGATTACATAAGAAAGAATCAGGGCACTCTAAGAACTGAAATTTACAAGGGTGTTAGGGATGCTGTTATTGCAGGTGACACGGATAGTAATACCATTGGCAAAAGGATTGTTTTACCATCAAGTTTTACTGCCGGTCCACGTTATATGTTCCAAAATTATCAGGATGCCATTGCGATTTGTAAACATCATGGACACCCTGATTTATTCATTACGTTTACATGTAATGCACAATGGTCGGAAATACATAATGCTTTGCAGCAAATTCCTAGTCAAAAACCTGAGGATCGACCTGATATTGTTAGCAGGATCTTTAAGTTAAACCTGCATTCATTAATGTCGGATCTTAAAAATGGAGAATATTTCGGAAAATCTGTGGCCGGTGTGTATTTATTTATTTCCCCTATTTTTTTTGGACTGTTCTTTCCTTACCTATTTATTTGAACAATATGTTTGCTATTTCTTTACGCTTTCCGACAGAGCTTTACACTGTAGAATTTCAAAAAAGAGGCCTGCCACATATACACATCTTATTCTGGTTGCATGCAGCTCATAAGTATCCAACAAATGTTGATATAGATTCGATTATATCAGCAGAAATACCATGTATGGAAACCGATCCGGTTGGCTATGCATCTATTGGAAAATTTATGATACATGGCCCTTGCGGGGTAGCAAATTCTAGAGCACCATGCATGGGAAAAGGGCGCTGCTCCAAGCATTTTCCAAAAGAATTCAAAGCCGAGACCTTCATTGATGAAAGTGGTTTCGCTATATACAGGCGAAGGAATGATCATAGATACGTTATTAAAAATGGAATCGAACTTGACAATAGATTTGTTGTCCCGCATAATTTACGACTGATTGTTAAATATCAAGCTCACAATAATGTAGAATGGTGCAATAAATCAAGAATGATTAAATATTTGTTCAAGTATATGAACAAAGGTTCAGATAGAACTAGAGCTATAATCGAAGATAACTTAGCAACGGAAAATGCGGGTTCAGAGCATCAACCAAGGAATATTGATGAGGTTAAGAGATACTTAGATTGTCGGTATTTATCAGCGCACGAAGTTGTTTGGCGATTGTTCCAGTTTGACATACAGTTTAGAGAACCAACAGTTGAGCGATTGACTGTCCATTTACCACTGATGAATAGTATTACATTTCACGAAAATGAAAATTTAATACACGTGCTAAATAGGGATGGCGCTGAGAAAATAATGTTCACTGGATGGATGGTAACAAATGCCGCCTATGACGATGCACGACGTCTTACATATGCAGAATTTCCTTCTGAATGGGTATTCCATTCAACGGATAAAATATGGACAAGACGAAAGCGTGGAAATCGTATTGGTCGCATTGTTTATATTCATCCGAATTCTGGTGAACTTTATTTTTTGATAATGCTTCTGAATATAGTGAGAGGCTCAAAGAATTATAGAGAAATCAGAATGGTTGATAGTGTTGTCCATAAAACTTTCTGTTCTGCATGTAGTGCCTTGGGTCTTCTAGGTGATGACACCGAATGGCGTGAGGCGTTGGAAGAAGCCGCACACTGGTCAACTTCCAAAGAGTTGAGACAACTTTTTGTGACTCTGATAATGTATTGCGAGGTATCCGATCCTGGCAAATTATGGGCAGCTTATTGGGATTTGATGTCCGACGACATTGTCTATCGTTTTCGCGAAATAATGGGCCTTTGCCACCTTCAAATGCCAGAAATTGAACTTCAGAATCGGATTTTATTTGAATTGGAAGTTTTGTTCAATAAAAATGGCAGTTCTCTTTCACAGTATAAACTTCCAATTCCTAATAGATCAATTATGGATGAGATGGGCAATAGATTATTGAGGGAAGAATTGGATTATGATGTCGGGAAACTTCGAGAAGAACATATAACTTTGTTCGAGGGATTGATTGATGAGCAAAAAAGTGTCTACTATACTGTTTTGGCTTCTATCTACGGAGATAAAGGAGATGTTATATTTGTTTATGGCCATGGAGGAACAGGTAAAACCTATCTTTGGCAAACAATTATTTCAAAAGTTCGTTATGAAGGAAAGATAGTATTAGCCGTTGCTTCATCTGGAATAGCATCACTTCTTCTACCGGGGGGTCGAACAGTGCACTCAAGATTTAAAATACCAATTAAAATTGATGATTTCTCAACATGCGAGATCAAGCGAGGGAGCCAACTTGCAGATTTGCTCAAACACACTAGCTTGATTGTTTGGGATGAAGCTCCAATGAACCATAGAAATTGTTTCGAAGCTTTAGACAGATCATTGAAGGATATTGTACAAGTAGGGGACTCTACTGATGGCGAGAAACTCTTCGGCGGCAAGACAGTTCTACTCGGTGGAGATTTTAGACAAATACTTCCTGTTGTTACTGGAGGAACAAGGCAAGATATAATTGGCGCATCACTCACAAAGTCGTATATATGGGATGAGTGCAAAGTTTTTCGTTTAAAAACCAATATGAGGCTCAGACAAAATTCAATAAGCAATTCAACAAGAAGGTTAATGCTTGAATTTGCAAAGTGGATACTTGAACTTGGTGATGGAAAATTAGAAACAGTAGAGGTTGAGGGAGAGGATGAAGCGACTTGGATCAAAATTCCAGATGACATAAATATACATGCTGCTGTGAATGGAGTGCAAACTATTGTTTCAATGATATACGACGACATTGATAAAAAGTTCAGTTGTCCTGCATACCTGAAGGATAGGGCTATTATTACTCCTATAAATGAGACATCTAACATAATCAACGCATATGTTGTGGGTTATGAATAATATGGATCTGAATAGGGGAAAAACCACATAGAGGGGGGGTGAATAGGTGAAAACAATAAACACACCAACTCGTTGCGTAAAAAAATAACCCAATGCGGAAAATAAATAAAGTACGCAAGATTTACGTGGAAAACTCCATCACAGGAGTAAAAAATCACGGGACCGATAACACGGCGAAATCCACTACGATTAAACACGTACAAGGTGATTTACCGTAACTCTACGACTTAACATTTTCCATACGCTCCTAGTTGATCTTCTCCGCTCGCTCCGAACGTTCATCGAATCCACGATTTGCGTCCCAACACCGAATCCACGACGCTCAACGTCGAATCCACGACGTCCAACCGAATCCACGGTCTTCACCAATGCGGCACGTCTCGATCACACGAACGTGCCTCGCTCCAAATCCACGAGAGCGGTAGCACCTTGAATCCATAAGGCCACACGAATCCTCGCGCCGATTTTTGGTAAAATCGTTGTTTTTGTTTGGTGATGATAATCCGCCGAATACCTAGATCAAAGATAGATAAGGAAATACCATCTAAGTATCCATCAATTTGATTCTACACAAAATAGGAGTTTGGAAATCCTAGAATCAAATTGAACAATATAGATGAAGAAACATGAATTTAATCGTGTTTTCCTTTCTTCTCTATATTTGTGGATTTCTTTTTAATCCTCTTTCGAATATGCGGATTATTCGGATTAACCCTAAAAGATGAATGTAAGGTCTATTTATAGGTTAGAAACCTTTGGAAAGAGATAAGCATAAAAAACTGACTTAACAGAATTTTTCCTGCACGGCGGTCCGGACTGGATTTGGCTGATCCGGACTGTCATCTTTTTTCAGCAATTTTCCTGAAAAAACAGTTCGGGTTCCGGACTAGAATTTCCTGATCCGGACTGTTCATGCGATTTCAGCAAACACATAGTTCGGGGTCCGGACTGAACAAGGGATGGCCCGGACTGGAATTGCGCATGAACTAAACTATGTTCGGGGTCCGGACTGGAATGGTCTGATCCGGATCCTGAACATCCAACTTGTCCAGTTTTTTATTTTTATGCACTGAAAACTTTTCCAAGTGTTTCTAAACTACACAAATGTATTCGGATCACCAAAATTATTTAGTTAAACGTACCTGATCATTCCGAATCCATTCTTCTTGAGATTGGTGTAATTGATCTACAATTCTCCATCTTCAATCTTCAAGACTTTTACCACTTCACGAAATACGTCAAAACAAAATCCTTAACATATGTACTATTTCTAATTCCTGGTGAAGAAAAGATATATTTAAGCTCTGACTCAATATGTAATACTTCGGCGAATGCGGATGAGAACAACGTTCTTTACCCTGTTGAATTTCTAAATTCATTGAAGTTTAATGGGCTTCCACATCATGAGCTAAAATTGAAAGTTGGCGCACCTATAATGTTGCTGCGGGATATTAATCAAAACGCAGGCTTATGTAACGGAACACGGCTAATTGTTACTCAAATAGCCTCAAGGATTATTGAAGCAGAAATTTTTACCGGGAGCCACATTAGTACAAAGGTTTATATTCCTCACATTATAATGCATGTCGTTGACACAAAATGGTCGTTTACATTTAAAAGGAGACAATTTTCAATTCGTTTATGTTATACAATGACGATAAACAAAACTCAGGGACAGACATTACAACGGGTAGGTATTTACTTGCCGCGTCCGGTATTCTCTTATGGCCAACTTTACGTCGCTGTTTCCCATGTTACTTCACGAGAAGGTCTACGAATTTTGATTGAGAACAATGAAAATGAACCTAAAGGATGTACCCGGAACATTGTGTACCGTGAAATTTTTGAAGACCTACCATCAGATAATGGTTCAGTTGATGTTGACTTCCCCGTCTGCTAAAAGTTCTTCATGGCACTACAATGTCTGCCATTAATTTTTTCCCCTCTTTTTTCCGGCACACCAAAGTATGGTTTAAATTGATATTTCCTTTCTTATTGTCTTGTGATAGAAATCAGGATAGCAGGATTCCTATGGACTACATGCTTTTATCTCAGCTATCCCTAAAACAACAGTGTCACAAAATTAAAGTAAGGATCGGAAGAATGTGGGATGCAAAAATACCAACTATGCGCGAACAAATCCTGAGTTTGGACTGCCTTCTTATTGATGAAAAAGTGGAGTATCGTAATACTTTCAAATTATTCTTTCATATTATGGTTATTTTCTGAAATATATTTTTACCATTTTCGTTCAGGGAGATTCAATTCAGGCAACCATACGCAAGCAAGATGCTATACAGTTTAGGCAATCATTAGAAGAAGGAAATGTATACTTCATTGAAAACTTTACCGTTATCCCAAGTAAAAAATTCAAGGTTGTCGACGAAGATTATATGGTCATGATTGGTAAGTGGACGAAAGTAGTTTGAATCACAGAGAACATCGACTCAATGCCTTTATACAGCTTCAAATTTGTTAGTTTTGACTGCATTCATAATAGGAGAAATAACGACAGCTGTCTCTCAGGTGATATTATTTGTTCGTCATTTTTTATTCTTTTTATGTTTTGAGACTATACATTAAGAAATTAAGCATTTCACTTCTACCATATGTACTTGGTCGTGTCGTTACTTTGGGTTCTATTGGCTACACATACGTCGGACAAGTGCATAAACCGATTAGAAAATTAGAGATAGAGGACTTATAGTGCGTAATGATTAGACTACTAATTTGTCTATCTTTTTACTCTTTCGCTATCATTTCTTTTCTTTCTTTTATTCTTATATAGGAAAAACAAATTGTCTGTCACATTATGGGATAATTTTGCTGTTGAAATCGATGAAAACTTTATATTCGAAAGAGATGCCAACAGTCTTGTTGTTGTCGTCCTCGCTGCTATGACTGTTCGAACATATCAAGGTACTATTATTCTTCTATGTCGTTTCTAAAATGTACATATTCCTTTACTTTCCTGACTAAGAAAAAAAAAAAATTTACAAACTACCATTCCTAGATAAAATATACCTTTCTACATCTTTCGCCTCGAAGTTATATATAGAATTACAGATTCCGGAGGTTATCGATTTTCAGCACAGGTATGAATAATCTTTGGTTAATTACATTCAATTGTACTCAACTGAATAGTTTATAATCGGCAAAACTCATTAACAGACTTCAGCGATCAATTGATCGTATTAATCGGACTGACTATTAGTCCTCTAGAAGAAATGCAGCTTAATACAAAAAAAATAAGTGAGCTGATAAGTCTAGAGCAATCCGAAATTCAGGTTACAAATACTTCTTAACTACTACATTATTACTTAGAATTTCCTGACAACTTGAAAATATAATTTTTATCTTCCTCCAGAATGTAAAGTTTACATGCGAGGCGACATTGAAATCAATAGACTGCTCATACGGTTGGTGGTATAAAGCATGTCGTGGATGCAAATCAGCAATTAAAAGTTACGATGAAGAATTTTGTTGTGGACACTGTGGACAAAATGATGAACCCCCTGTGCCATGGTGGGTTGATCGGATGAAATTACGTATTTTAATCTCATATTTTTCAACTGTTGTGTTTCACGTATTGCTGTGAAATTAAAAAATAACAGGTACAAATTGGATGCAACCGTCGATGATGAAACTGGTGATGCCAGCTTCACTATCTTTGGGAAAGTTGCACAGGATCTAATCCATGTACCTGCCCACAAGCTTGCTACTGCTGATGACTCTGACCGATTCACTATCCCTTTAGTTATTAAAAATATAATCGGTAGAAAACATATTTTTCAAGTTACGATCGATACTTATAAGTTAAGCAAGGGCATTAGATCGTTTAAGGTAACTATGTGTTTCTCCTCTGAAGTTCCGACAAAAGTCCAAAACCAGTTATATCAAAACGATCGACCTGAAATCGAAGAACATATAGTTTTAACTACTTCCGCACATACTCAGAATGACATATTTGGAGAAATATCTCCGTCGACAATAACACATTCTACGTATAATTAATTTCTTTTTTTCTCTACATGATTTTGCATGTATGAAATACTATGTTTCAGTTACTAATGTACTGTGTTGGCTTTTATCAGATCGTCTAAAAATGCTGCTGAATTAGCTTCAGATATAGAAGAACCAGGTAGAAAACGTCTTAGGTAATTTTGTTATACCTACCTCGCTTTGAGTGAGTTTTTCACTATGAAATCTTTTATTTTTTGTTCACTTTTCATCTGTTGACATTGCAGGCTCACAGAAGATGAGGGGCCATCCAGCAGCAACAAATAATTAGACTTTTTCTACTAACAATAAATAATTAGACTACTCTACGTATTAATTTTGCATCTTTTTGGATTTGGAGTTGAAATGATGCTATTAGTTAATGAACGATTGATATATGTATTAATTGTACTTTTGTGTTCCTTCTTTTTTGTTTTGTATTAAATTAATGAAGCTTGCTTGTTCTGATTTATAACGTTGAAAATCTTATAATATATAAAATATTTCTATCTTTATAAATAATTATTATTTATTACTTATTAATTACTAATTACTAATATTAATTTACTGTAAATTTATTCGTCCGCCGCGAAGCGCGGGTCTTTAACTAGTATATACATTATATTTGAAATGTATGAATAGCATTGCTCATTCCCAACTCGGGTTAGATTTGCAAGATGGACCCTCAATAACCCAGTACTTTAGAAAAGGATAATCAATTTTATACCAAAGAAAAATATGAAGAAAATTAGAAAGAATCCCATCCTATTGACTACAAGTTGCATCAAAATCAAAAGTAATTATTTTGGACTATTTTGTAAGATGTTTATGGTTTATCCGACATTAATTTGGCCAACGACAGAAATTTTTTTCTCTGCTATAGTTATTTAAGAAAAAAATCATGCAACAATAATCATACCAAATTCTCTATATATGCTGCTCAAAAGTACGATCGAGAACAATTTTTTTAAAGATTTTATATTATTGATTAAATTCTTTATTATTTCATATGTCATCCTTGTTTATGATACATTCGCTGCGTTCCAACTATTACAATTAAAGAATACCTTTTCAATGTTGAGTGATTCTTAAGTTTGTTTAATTCTTTGCATATTAATTAAACTCTTATGTTGCATTATATTTTATGAGTAAACAAGGTCCAAAAATTATGGAAACATCCTTCACAAAAGGCTCAAAATTGTACTAATAAACACTGGCCAAGGACTAGATATATTATATATATATAGCCTTGTATTCTTTTTTGGCATAGTTAAATGTCTAGGGAAATGTAGGTATTTTATATATTTTATACACTATATGGATTAGGAAGGAAAGATAAAACACAAGGGACAATATATAATATTTTACCTTTATATATTTTTATACATTATTTTTTATCTACATATATTTCAATTTAATATTTACCCATATTCCTTTTTAAGGCTCCCCCTTTTCTTACACTTTTGAAGCTCAAGCTGTCACTCAATGAGGCCTCCTCTATTGTTGGTGTTTTTCCATTTGCTTCTTCTACCATCACTATTATCCACCACATCTCAAGGTATATATGTATTTATATTAATTTTTACTCCTCTTTGATAAAAAAAAGAAGAAGGTTTAAGATGATTCATTTACTACATGCATGTTAATTTGGTTTCTTGTCTCTTTAATTAGCTATCAATTTGAAGGACAAGGATTACTTTATTAGCTCCAAGAAGAAGGAAATCAATGTGAGTATTCATTGTTACACTTGTATATATATATATTATTTGGGAATCAAATTTTTAGTTCTTTACACACTTGAGAATTAAACTACTAGTTGTATTATTATTCTTTTTTTTTTTTTTTTTTTTTTTTTTTAGGAAAAAGAGGGTACTATGATGGGAGGAGAAAATGGTGTTGAACATGGAGATTTTCATGGAGAGATCTATGGGAGTAATTATTATAAGATGGGGAAGAGATCAAGGGATTCTAGGGTTAGAAGAGGAGTGCAACACAGGTTACCAATGTTTGATGTTGACTACTATGGCCCTGGAGATCATAAATCCAAGCACCACTGAGCTCTTATTACATTATTAATTATTTTGTTACATGGATGCATGGAGAGTGATTTTTTTTTATTTTATTTTTTATTTTTTTTTGGGTGTTTTTGACCACCCCAAATTTTGGCATTTTGTTCTCAAGTTTTGGCTGCTCTTTCTTTTGGTGAACTCCATGCAAAAGAAGTGAGAGATGTCTCTATCTAGCTAGCAAATTTGTTTATGATCCTTAATATGTTGCTGTGAAAAGTTTCAAAATATTTACACACACTCTCTCTCAAATTATTCTGGTAAAAAATAATATTTTTATATTTTTAATATTATTCTTCACGTTGATTGATAGTTTTTGATAAACTTATAATGCGGGCTTAAATTAAATAGAAGAATCAATTATGCTAGGAGTTTTGCATGCATGATTCCAATCGATGACCTCCTACTTTAATACTATATTAAATTAAAAAATTAAATAAAACAATCACTTTTTTTTAGAAACTTAAGCAGGCATGCATACATATTTTAACATACACATACACTCTTTCTATTTCAAACATGCATACATATTACATGATATGTGAATAAAGCTTACAAATTAAAATAACTAAATTAGCTTCCATGATATTCATATTGTTAACTATATATTTTTTTTAGAGAAAAATAACACGTTATCTGTTCATTTATTTCTTTTAAAAATAAATTTAGCTAGAAATTATAAAATAACTAAATTTCAAATTTGGAACTTCAGCTATCAACCATTACATTTTTTTTATTACTTGCGCTAGAAATAATGAATATATATTTTATAATTTTAAATATGGAGATTTTACTCCAACAAGAAATGTTCTAAAATTTAAACTAAAATCCTCGGGGTTAGTTTATCTAGCTATTTATTTTTGAACAAATAAACGAAAACATACATGTACTTGGAACACGTGATAGTATAATAGCGAAGAAATAAAAAACAATTCATGAACTAAATGATGCCACCAATTTAGCATTAAAAAAAAAAAAATGTGATTTAACCTAGCTGGACTAAAATTTATATTGAGCTCAATAAATTTTATAATTAGCACGAAAAAATAATCTTTAAATGGACATAATTTTTTTGCTCAAGCGCCCATTTTTAGGGTGCAACTCTAATTCAAAAAATATTTTTAAAAATCTACACATCTAATGGCAAAGGTGTTTTAGTGAGTTTGAGAACCAAATTCATCTGTTTAGATATCTATTTTTGCATTTTTAAATTATTTTCCAAATTTTTTGTAATTTTTTATTTTAAGTCATGCATGTTATCTGATTATTTCTAATCAGTTTAATTTTAGAAATATATTAAAATTTATTATTTTTAATTATAGCAAAATTTGAATATCAACCCTATATATGTAATATAATTAGTTTTTAAAATTAATTAATAATAATATTTTTTCTTGTCGAAAAATTGATTCATCATGTATTTTTATTTTTTTTCTTATGCTTCTTCTTTCTCAAAGCGGCCTAGTCTGCGTCACTAAATCAATGTCCACTTTGTTTGGCGTTATATATTAACCTTGCATATATTTTCTCTATTTCAAATTAAGTATCCAACAAATACTAGTAAAATATATAAAGTGATGAAAATCTATACAAAGCATTAAGCTACATAAATTGGCGAAGGATCTTTGGCTCGATATTTTAACGAGACAGTTTGTGTTCGGCTTATTTAATAAATAAGTAAACATAAATCGGCTTCAATCTTCGACTCGATATTTTATCGAAACAGTTTGTGTTCGACTCGTTTAATAAATATCGGCTTCAATCTTCGGCTCGATATTTTATCAAAACAGTTTGTGTTCAACTCGTTTAATAAATAAATAAACACAAATTGACTCTAATCTTCGGCTTGATATTTTATCGAGATAATTTGTGTTTGGCTCGTTTACATCCCGTTTAGTTCAGATAGAAAGGAGGTTACTCCTCCTTTGTACCCAAACAAAAAAAGAATTAGGAGGGGAACAAGGAAGAATTCTTATTTTATTTATTTATTTATTAAAATTTAAATTACAATATTTTAAATATTATGATATTTAAATTTATAAAATTTAGAATTTAAAATTTTATTTATTTTATAAATTTAAAATTTTTTAATTTTACTTTTTAATAAATCTAAAATTTAATTTTTTTTTATTTTTTTAAAATTTATTAAATTTAAAAATTATACAAATTTTTTTATATAAATTTTAAAATTTATACAAATTAAAATTTTTGCTCCCACTTTTATAATTTTTTGCGACAATTAAAATTAATTTTTTTAATATTTATAAATTTTTAAATTTAGAAAAATTTTAAATTTTATAGCTTTTAGAATTTTTAACTTTAATTTTTAATAAATTTAAAAATGTATTAATTTTTAATAAATTTAAAAATTTATTAATTTTAAAATTTGTAAATTTAATTTATAATAAATTTTAAAATTTTATATAAATATTTTGAAAATTTAGTTTTATATAAACTTATCAAAATATAAACATTTTAATTTAGTGAACAATAAAATTAATTTTTTATATTATTAAAAATTAAATATTAATTTACATAGTATTAAATTTATTAAATACTGTAGATAAGATTTGCTATATTTAAAAAAGTTAAAAGTTAAATTTTATTATGATTTTTTTAAAAAAAACTAAGAAGAAGGACATATTAGTCATTTTACATAAAATACTACTATCTATTCCTCTTATTCTATATTTTTTACCAAATACTATTTTTTTTATATCCGGTACTAACCTAATACCTAATCAAACACAAATTTACAATGGTTCATACTTGTTTCAAAAGCTATACTTATTGCTAAAACTACTAGTTTTCTCTTATACCCTAACCAAACGAAAACTTAACGTCATATTTGGTTCGAGAATAAATTTAAAAAGGTATAAATTTTTTTATACCTGGAATAGGTGTAAGTTCAGGAATAAGTAGGAATAAAATTAATTTTGCGTTTGGATGAAAATTGAATTGTTCTTGGGAATAAGAAAAATAGCGTTTGGATAGTTAGATTGGAATAGTGAGAATAAGAATAATTATAATTTTAAAATAATAATATTTTATCTAATTAATTAATATAAATTATTAATTAAATAATAATTAATATTTGTATAAATTAAAGTTTAAATTTTAGCATTTAAATAATAGCATTTAAATTTTTAAATTTATTGAAAATTAAAGTTAGAATTTAAAAAATTTAGGTAAAATTTAAAATTTTAAAATTAATAAATGTTAAAATTTTATAAATTTATTAAAAATTAAAGTTAAAAATTTAAAAGTTATAAAATTTTAAAATTTTAATTTTAATTTTTTCCAAGAAAGTGCAAAAGAGGATGCAAAAATTTTAATTTTTGAATTTGTATAAATTAAAAAATTTCTATAAAAAATTTAAAAATTTATACATAAAAAAATTGTATACATTTTAAATTTTTAAAATTTTTAAAATTTTTAGATTTATAAAAAATTAAAGTTAAACATTTTAAAATTTATAAAATAAAAAAAAAAGTAAATTCAAAATTTTATAAATTTTAAATTTTTAAAATTTTAATTTTAATTTTTTTTAAAAAAAAATGAAAACAAAGTTGTTCCGGAATGGGAACAACCCTATTCCCATCTAAGGAGATAATTATTATTCTCATTTCTTAACGAATTATTCTGAAATAGTCCGTTAAAAGAGAATAATAATTTATTTTTTTTTTTTTTTTTTTTTTTTTTTTTTATTTTTTTTTTTTTTACTGTTTGGAGATAAAGAGAGGGATAACCTCCTTATTTCTTTTTATCACCCAACCAAATATGAACTTAATAAATAAGTAAACACGAATCGACTAGACTCCAACTCGTAGATGTTCAATTCGTTTAATAAATGAGTAAGCACCAATAGGCTTTAACTCGCTAGTGTTCTCAAACTAGGGGTGTCAACGAGCCGAATACGAGCGAGCTAGGGTCGGCTCGTATTTGGCTCGTTTAACAAACGAGCCAAACACGAACTGGCTTGTTTAAATATCGAGCTGAAAAATTCGGCTCGTTTATTAAAGAGGCGAACATGAGCTATCTCGCAAACAACAAGTTTGATTTTCATTTTCCTAATAAAGTTGAAATAAAATTAAAAAATTTAAATTTTAATTTAATAATTAAAATTTATAAAAAATTAACGATCTAAAATCTAAATGATAAAGTATATATATATATATATATATATATATATATATATATATATATATATATATATATATATATATATATATATATATATATATATATATATTATCGAACCGAACACGAGCGAGCTTATTCCAGCTCGTGTTCGGCTCGTTTATTAAATAAGCTGAAAAATTTGGCTTATATTTGACTCGTTAACTAAACGAGCGATTCGATCTCGAGCTCATTTCGAGCTGAACACAATTGACTTGCGAATAGTGAACTGAACTGGATTGCCAACCCTATCTCCGAGAGCAGCAAGGTAAATTGCCGTGCCTACGTGCGACTCTGGGAACCCAAAAAAATGGAACAAAATCTTCCGTGCATCAGAGCCTTCCATCTCCCCCAATCTTTTCCCTTTCCCATCATCACACTTGTGCCCATAGCCCCATCCAATATCAACCGTTCATGTCGTCCTACATGGGGAAAAAACCAACGGTAGCCATTTCCCCATCGAGATAGAGAGCAATGGAGGTGGCGACAATGGCGTCGTCCCCGACCCTCTCCTCCCCCCATCGCCCCCCCTTCCACGCTCCCCTCCGAAACCCCCTCCTCCCTCTCCACTCCGATCCCCCTCCATGGCTCCTCCGTCTCCGTCCCCGCCCCCGCCCCCGCCCCCGCCTCCTCCCTTTTCGCTCGCTCCGCCGCGCCGGAGCCCGCGCCGCCTCCGCCGCCGTAGCCCTGGACACGGTGCGCTCCAATTGGATCCTAACTCCGAAGATTGTTGGAAATAATAATTCAAATTTAATCCACAATTTAGTTAGTGATAGAGTTTATTCAAATTATCTTTAAAAGATTATTTGTAATTATCTATTTTAGAATTTAGATTCTGATTACATAATGGGTATCTGCATGAATGTCTGATACCGGTTCTAATAATTAGTATTAGAGTTTTTTACGCTTCCAACAAAGATCCCTCCTTTTCTTTTTTTTCCTTCTTAGTATCCAATTAATCGCCCCAATTTGTGCAAATTTGCGACTTTTGCATGTGGACGAGACATAAGCGTTTCTGGTTGTGCGCTCTAGATGTTTGATTATATGCCTATATGCGGGACTACACGTGGGAGTTAATATTGCGCTTATGTTTCAACTTTTAGTGCGAAATGTGAAGTGGTTGAGACAAACCTTTCGAGTAAGATTGATAGAGTGGAATTAACATGCTTTAACTGATTATTTGAAGATTTTTTACATCTAATTTTCACTTACACCCTTGATTTTTTCTTTTGTTGCTATTTTTTGAATGTGTTCTCTGTATATTGGAGCTGAAAAATTAGGGAAAAAACCTACTTAAAACCTTTGAAAATTTTGATTTTACTATCAAATTTTTAAATTTGTTTGATGTGAGTTACTTAACAGTACTTTGACTTCAAAATTTAAGCTAATTACTTATTTTATTTATAGTTGTAAGAATTGCATAAAGTATACTAACTAAATATGTAAAGATAATTGACGTATTCAAATTCTGAAGTCATAGTGCCATTGACCGACTTAAGTTAAATAGATTGAACGAATGGGTTGTAAAATCAAAATTCTGAAAGGTTGGATAGCCGATTCAAAATGGTATATAGTGCAGGTAAGTTTTGTATGTTTCTTCAGAAAAATTTTGCTGAACCTCTCAATTTCCGCTCGGTTACACTTAGTCACTCGAAATTTAACAAGTTAGGAAAAAAGAAGCCTATATGAACTTTCAATTCACTTCAATCAGCCACTTGACTGCAAATTTCATTAGCTTTCCTCAACATTTGCGTCAACTCAAGCACCTCTAAATTCGTCGAAGATATTCAAAAACGAAATCAGGTATGTGAGCTTTTAGCGGTCAAATGAATCTCACATGCTGTAATTAGTTACAGGAATATAATAGAAATTGTGACTGGGTGATTGATTGAGACAAATTCAAAATTTATGTAGTTTTTGTTACTTTATAAAGTTCAGGTGTTGAAATGTAAATGGGCTAAAGTTGAATGGGACATTCTCATGAGGTGACTGCTTTTCAGGAAACTCGTGTTCGGCACAGCAATTCTTTAGAAACCGACTTCCTTGCATGCCCGATTTGCTATGAGCCACTGATAAGAAAAGGACCTTCAGGCTTAAACTTGTAAGTATGTATTGATGTTTCTTCTATTCATTTGTTTTGTTTGACTTCTGAGTATTTGGTTAAGAAGTTAAAATTCTGCAGGTCTGCGATCTATAGATCTGGTTTCAAGTGTGCCAACTGTAACAAGTCGTTTACGAGTAAAGATGTCTTCTTGGACCTTACTATTACTTCAGGAACTACTGAGTACAGTGAGTTGAAACCTGCTAGAACAGAGCTATTTAGGTATATCGAGAAGCTTTTTAAATGCTATTATTTTTTCATTTTGTGATCTATTGTCAATTGTTTTGCATGCTCTGAGTTTGGGCTCAATGTATTCGAAGTAAATTTGATAGTAAGTTGTATATAGGACTTGACTCATGACAGGGTTTCATTGACGTTGTTGCCTCTGAGGATGCTGAAGCTTCCTTTGTGGTCTAGATTAAGGCTGAATTAACACGAGCACCTTGATTCTTGACATGACCAATGCATAAAGAATTAGAGTACGTAAATAGTGTTTCATTTTTTATCATTTTGGTGGTAAAGGAAGATTGATATACAATACTAACTTTCCTTGTTGGCCACGTGCAAGAGCGCAATCTCCAAGAGTATGCCTAGCAATTTCTGTAAAGTTATGAATCACAGAGATTTCAGTTAAAGTGTTTCTTTTAGTAATTTGTACCTTTTCTTGTTATTATTATTATTATTATTATTTTATTATTATTATTATTATTATTATTATTAATTTTTTTCTTTGTAGGGTGTTATATGTATTTCTTTTGATAGAGGTCGTGATGGTGAGAGTATGTATTAATTGTTATTTTTGTGTAGCAAGGGCATATGCTAGGGACGGCTGTGCCTATCTTTGGATCTTTCCTCTCTTTAGTATACAATTACGTAGGGTATCACCCTATGTCTTTTATTCAAAATAAAAGAAGAAAGTTTTGTAAAGACATACCCACCCCATAACTGAAGTATTAGGTCATGTTAGACCTCTTAATGATTGACAGAGTTATTATTTTTTATCTTCTTTCCATCACTTTTTGCCATCAAACTGCATCATGCCTTTTGGGATCTGAATGTTAAACGAGTCATGTTTGCTTACCGCATGCCTACGTTTTCTCCTCATTTTTATAGAAGCCCACTAGTCTCCTTTCTTTACGAAAGAGGATGGCGTCAGAACTTCAACCGGAGTGGCTTCCCTGGTCCCGATGAAGAGGTACATTCTGTGATTATTGTAGTTTGGGTTTCTGGCATCATCATGAACACAAAGAAATTGAATTAGAATACTTGGATATGATTCACATACAATCACGGCAGAGAAATATCCATGCATCAACGGACAAACTAACAGATCTATCGTTGGATTTGGCAGTTCAAGATGGCTCAAGATTACTTCCAACCAGTAGCCGGTGGTCTGCTCGTGGATGTGAGCTGTGGGAGTGGCTTATTCTCTAGAAAATTTGCAAAACCTGGGTCTTACTCTGCTGTTATTGCTTTGGATTTTTCGGAGAATATGCTTCGCCAATGCTACGAATTCATTAAGCAAGATGAAACTCTCTTAAATACGTAAGTGGGTTGTTGTCATAATAAATAATCGAGCATATCGGACTAGTAATGTCTCACTCCATTTGTCCGACATTACCTACTGGTTCAAACTCAACGATTTGTAAATATCTCTACTTTAGAAATTACTATTCAATGGCATCATAGTATCTATCAAAAGGTATGATCCGATTGTAGTTTTAATCCAAATTTGTGCTAGATTTTTTTTGTGCCTTAACTATGCAAATTTTTCCCCTCCTTTTTTACTGTTTACAGAAATCTTGCTCTTGTTAGGGCAGATGTTTCGCGACTTCCTTTTAGATCATGTTCAGTTGATGCAATTCATGCAGGTGCTGCCCTGCATTGTTGGCCCTCTCCTTTAAATGCAGTGAGCATACATTCATTATTTTTTATATATTGTAGTAGGAAACAACTCAAAAGCTTAAGTTTTTTTTTTTTTTCATGAATGGCATCTAAGTTAAGAAAAGTATAACATAGAAAGTGTCTGATGGATCAACAGAGTTTTGTTCAGGTTGGATTTGGGAGATAAAGAAATTTATCATTGCTAGTAACACATCAATATAATTACACCCAATTATTTGATTATCAGTTAAAGAATCTTTCGAAGTTGGCAAAACAGATGAATCTTTAGTAACAAAACCACTCTGTCTTATCATCCATAAGAGGATGGCCTTGATCTACCTATTAAAAATGCGCATCTTGGAGAGGATAATGTTCTTTTTTTAGATTCATTTATTGATTCGAATTTCAATAGACTTTGCTCCGCCATCATGTGTTAATCAGACCTTAATTTTATTCCAGTTAGAATTATCCGGGAATCTCATGTCTTCTCAATGGAACTTTTTGAGAATTTATAATCTATTTAGTTCTTGCTTATGTCAATGATAGGTTAGCCTTTTGTTGTTTTTGATTTCTTCAACCATTGTGGCTAGGCAAGTCAAGTGATAACAGATGGAGAATTTGCTCCATTTGTTGTTCATGATATGACATGAAATTTTTAACTGTTTCCAGTTAGGTTTGATGAAGTTTGTCAAAAATAGAAGTATTATTGTCTCACAAGAACGGCACAAATATGCTGAGAGATTTCTAACACAAGCAGATAAACATGAGTTGCAAACGATTGATTGCCATATTTAGACTCGGGAGTAGGGATTTTTGTGGCACATGAGAGATTTAATTGCTTTTTAGAATGAGGTTGAGTAGGGTGATTTCTTGTGGATCTATGGTGTAGTTCTGAACACACACACACACACACACACTCTTTTTGTTGGGTGAATACCAACCAGCCATTTGAAGTGAGAAAAAATCCCTGAAGATGCACATTTTAGAGATCCTGAATCCAGGATACATTCATAGTTTTATACCTTAGTATGTGGGATCTGTTTGATTAAGAATACAATGTGAATGCCTTTGGAGGTTTCTCATCAGACTGGGATCATCACAAATACAATGGAGTAACCACTTTTTGGTTTTGATTCTATAGAAACTAGTAATGTAGTACAATTTCTTAGTTTCCATAATGGTGGTAAATTTGATAGGAATTATTCAATTGATAAATAACATGTTGTAATGCAATGACATTTTTGGTTGCTTAGTGCAAAACCAATGATTCCAATAATCTTTACCAGATAGCTGAAATAAGTCGGGTCCTAAGAAGTGGCGGCGTCTTCGTGGCCACTACCTTCTTATCATCGCCGGTGAACTCTCCCTTCTATAATGAAGCATTGAGGCCTGTCAGACAGGTTATTAGCTAATCGCTAATCACATCTTCCATGCTAAATCAGTTGAGCTGATACTTTTTTTCTGATATATATTGCAGCTTCTCGGGCAAGTCACTAATAGCTACAGTTACTTTACTGAGAAAGAGATCAGAGATTTGTGCAAATCGTGCGGGCTAGTCAATTATAGCAGCAAAGTACAGAGGTCTTTTATCATGTTCTCGGCACAAAAGCCATAAGCTCAATCAGGTACATGGCATATTTTTCTCTCCTTGTTAGTATTGTACATGAATATCATCAAGAAGCTGGTTTATTTGGTTTATTGACAAGGCAAGAAATAAAAGTGGAAGTAAAATTCATTGATACTGTTAATGAGGAAATTGTATATGAACTGAAAATCCTGATTTACTTGGTAGATTGTGACAATTATTTCTTCATTGTCATAAAAGTTTATGGTAATTAGAAGATCAGAATGGCTTTTACTCTGCTACCTGAATATGCGTATGTGAAATTTACTGATACAGTCGAGGATGGCCGTGTCAGCGGTCCGGGATGTACTGGTATGCCCGCGGCACGGCACGGCACGGCATAGCAGCAAACTCTGTGCCAATGTCGGCGTCGGCCTCCGTGTCGGTGGCACGCAACTTGGAAAATAGTTCAAGTGTTGTTTAGAGAGTTTTAATAGCTCTTGATACCTTGAAAAATAGTTCAAGTGTTAATATATTGTAAAGTTTAGTGAGAATAAAATCCTAGACATGTTTAACAACTCAAGAATAAAAGTATATAAAAGTATAAAAGTATATCCAAGATATAAAAGTATATCCACAAGACGAAATTTTAGTCAAAATAGAACTATAGGGAGACACTACCATCACTAGATCAAAAAAGATAAAAGAAATTGGGTGCCATCTTCAATTTTGTACTTTTTTTTTTTCACTACAATATTGTCTAATTATTTGGTCCGAAAAGTTAGCAAATTTGTAAAGTCTACATGTTTTAAATTTTAAAAAACCATCGTATAACCTTATTATCTCAAAAAAATCCAAAAATAATATATTTTTTCTTTTAAAAAAAGTTATTTTTTAAGTACTACTTTGTTTGGGACTTAGAAAGTTTCAGCCCACGTTTCTGGCCCAACTTCGCTAGATAAAGCGGGCTGTCAAAAAAATCCAAATCCAACACCATTTGTGGGAGAGGAAGGGTCATGTAACTCTAACATTGAAGTCTCCAAAATCGCCATAGATGTCCAAGGGTCAAGGGCAGCTCTTGGGTTATCATTAATGTAGGTAGAATAGTGGATAAATTCAATGTACCTCGTGCCTATAAATAGTGGGATTGACTAAGGCTAGTGGGGTTAGCCAAGTAGAGAGAGAAGAAATTATATCTTGTAATTGTTATTTTCTAAATAAGAGAGTACTTAATTTTTACAAAATCTATATCCCTCTCTCTCATTTTTTCTTTCTTGCACTTAGGGTATGTTTGTTTCGATGTAAGTAGACTTTGGGTTGAAGTGGATTTCGGATTGTATTAGAGTTCGGGTGAAAAATACTTCACTTATGCTGTTTGTTTTAATAGCTGTGGAAGTGAAGTTCTGCCAGTTGTGCTGTTTGTTTGGTAGGAAGTGAATGATGTAAAATGTGTAGTTCTTTATTTTTTTTTTTGCATGTTTTATCGAAAATTGTTTAATTCTCACACCACTGAACTTACCTTCCACATGACATTATTGTCTCTTTTGTAACTTAATAAATAATAAATTATAGTATAATAAATGAAAAAATAATATAATTATATTTCTATACAATTATAAAATAACATTTAAAATAATTATATTAATTTTTTTAATATATAATTAAATTATAATAATGCAACAAATAAAATTCCGAATTAAAGAATTATTAATATTTACCAAATTAATTTTCATCGTATTTTAAACATGCAAATTAAATAAAAGATATATTAAAATTTAACTAATCAAATTTTATCATATTTCAAATATACAATCATATTTTAAACATATAACTCAAGCATCACCATAATTAAGTTTCTCTCTAAATTTTTTTTTTATTTTTCCTCCCTCATTTTACTTCATCGTAATTAACTTCGCCCAATGGTGGGACGAAGTCAATTTCGATATTTTAGATGAAGTGAACGTTCGACTATAGTAATTTATAATGAACCAAACAACAAAGGTGATTTACTTCTGCCGAAAATCACTTTCTCCTGAAACAAACATACCCCTAGTCTTTGAGGACGCAGAGGTCAGGACTAACAAGAAGATCGAGATAGGCTTGCCAATCTTCGAGCAGAAAGGCAGGCGCCGTTCGAACTTTTGCGAGTCAAAAGCTTAAGTCCGCGACAGTTTGCTATAATTTTATTTCGCGTGTCAGCATAGCCTCAGCTTGGTATGGTACGAGCGGCACGACCAATTCTTAATACAGTAGTTCAAATTTGATGAAATTTGAAAAGTTGAATCACTCACTAATTACTAATTTACCAAGTGCATAAGAGTTTATGCATTTTGGGGTCATGTGGCATTGTGACATTATTGTCTCTGCTTACAAAAGTAACATGAATTGGTGGAAAAGGTAGTGTCAGTAGGATTCCATGAACCTGCTCTTTCATGGCCCACAGTTTTCCATTGCAACTGTGGGCCTCTCAGTCTCTGTGCCTCTCAAACTATGGGCTTCAAATAAAAACCAATTAGCAAAAAGATTATCTTATGACATTAATCATAATCATCCTCTTAATCTAAGCAAGATATCTAAAAAGTCAATTCTTAGGTGGAATTATAATTTGTTTGCAAATGTGAAGCCATTGTTGAAACAGTAGTTATAAAGAGTTTTACATTTGTAATGGAGAATAATTGTTGGTTGGAGCTGGTCCCAACTAGGTAAAACCATCAAACCAACCTTTTCTCTTTTTCAGATTTGAATTTTCTAGGAAATTATTTATTTCAAACCAACTATTCAAAAATTAGATTTTGCTGTCCAATTTTTCAATTTGTTTGATTTGAGTCGGTCATCGGCACTTTGATTTTAAATATTGAATGCATCCTTTATATTTCTTGCTTTAGTTTATATATTTTATGCAATTCTCTCACAATTATTATCGTTGATTAATTCAAATTAAATAAATTAAAATTAAAATTCTGAAAGATTGAGTAGCCAAATTAAAGTTGTTTGTAGTTCACGTAAATTTTGTATTTTCTCCTCACAACCTCTCTGAAACCCCCTTGTCAGTGCAGTTACAGTAAACAACAAAACTGCAGTAAGCTGCATACCTACTTATTAAAGTGCTAGAGAACAACCAACCCATGAAAGAAGCAAAAGCAGTTACAAATAGCTAAGACAAAATAGCCACACATATATCCTACATGCTACTTACTACACACACCACCACCACCACCATATATTCATGGCTTCTGCAATAAGCTCATCATCATCATCATCATCATCATCATCATCATCTTCTGCAAAGCGCAGCATCTGCCTCTGCGCGCCCACGACGCACCCTGGCTCGTTCCGGTGCAAACTGCACAGGAACACCAGCAACAGGCACTGCTACCCAGGCCGCCTCCCGCCACTGCCGCTGCCGCCGCCGCAAGCGAAGCCTCGGTCGACAAGAGCAGACCTCATCATGCAGGTGATCATTCGGCCGTCGAGCCGCCAACTGCGACGGAGGCTGAATTTCGAGCCCAAGCCTTCCAGGTTTTGTCTTTTGAATGGTAGAGATCAGGAAGTTGCAGTGGTGCATGCAATAAAACAGT
>CM055083.1:2856755-2874255 GCA_029204045.2 Tillandsia leiboldiana
ATCATTTGTCTAGTGATCAAAATGGCTCAAAATCAATAATTTTAATGGTCGTTGTGAGCCGTTTATAAGTTTCACGATGTAGAAATATCCAAATAATATAAAATTTTGATAAAAAATTCTTTATATAATATAAAACAAGATTAATATTTTTGATCTAAAATTTTAATATTATATTATTACATTTTGTGAGATTTTTATCTTTAGTTATTAATTTTGAACCATTTCGATTATTAAGTAAATGATATTGAAAAGTCACAAAATTTATTTTTAGGTACTTTAAAGTATTCTCCATCAAGTCTAACGGACTCAATTGTCGATTTAAAAGTCCTAATATCGAAAACGATTTAGAAGCACAGAGGACACCATGTTTTTAAAAGCATACTAGTCTTACAACATACTCTATATATATATTTACACTGTAAAAAATTTACAAGTATGGATAAACTTATACTTTTGAAAATATATAAGCTCTAATATATATATATATATATATAAATTGAGTTTTTTATGTTTTTAAAAGTGCAAAGTCATCAGTCCTTATAGGTTTTTAACGTTTAGATGAAAGAATATACGGTTAGAATGATAGTGGACCTCTTGGATTTAGTAGATATATATATATATATATATATATATATATATATATATATATATATATGGGTTAATTGCATACATGTCTCTGCAAATATATCGAATTGCAAATATATCCCTGTAAAATTCAACTTTTCATATTTATCCCTTCAAAAATCCAAAATTCTTCAAATATGCCCCTCTGGTTAATCCCCGTTTGGAATCTGTTTATTTTTTAACAGATTCGATGTGAAATGACCTTTTTACCCCCTTACAAATATATCCCTCCAAAAGCAATATCATTATACTTGTTACAAAAATGCCCCTCTCAAAAAATTATAAAATTCTATCATCAAAATAATTTTTTTTTCCCTTTTTTTTTTTTTTTTTGAGGTATAATATGGAAAGGGTAAATATGTAAATTCAATTTTTAATCTAACCAAAGTTAAGCATTTAACCTAAGGTTAAATTAATTTTTTTAACAGAGATGGACGGTAGGGGCATATTTGAATAACGGTGGATTTTTGAAGGGATAAATATGAAAAGTTGAATTTTGTAGAAATATATTTGCAATTCGACATATTTGCAGGGACATGTATGCAATTAACCCTATATATATATATATATATATATATATATATATAGTAGCTATTGAAAATTTTGAATTAGCAAAGCAGTTCTAAAAGCCAAATTTAGGGCGATCATAATAGAGAATTAAGAAACAATTGCTTTCGCTCCGTTATCATCTTTTTATGCCTAAAATGTTCTTCATGTTTTGCGGCCGCCGTCATTCATAGTGAGTGGGTTGTCACATTGGATTTGCTTTCAATCTCTATCTATTATGAAATGAAAGGCTTTGCCGTAAAATATAATGTTATGCGTAGTAATAAAGTGCTATTGGAACGTACTGCTTATAATAAATCATTTTAAAATTTCTTTTAAAAAAAAATTCTGGGTCTTTGTAGTGGAGTTTCTGCTATTAGATCTTAAAATCTGTAGTATGAGCTCTAGACTATTCAATTTATCTAATATTTGCTAAAATTGCTATTGGTAAAAACAGAAGTAGAATTAGGATAAATGAGAGAGAGAGAGAGAGAGAGAGAGAGAGGGGCATGCTGTGAGATGGAAGAGCACATTAATTGTTTGCTAAGGAAGAGAAGCAACTTCATCATTTTAATTCTTTGCTTCTTTTCTCAGAAAATGACATGAGAAAGGCATGAGGTTTGCTGCCTACTCTACGTACTTTTCCACAAGCATATCTGCAAGGCTTAATTATTAATCAGACCAAGTTCTGAAAAGTACAACATCCAAAGTTAAAAAAATTAGAGTAATGCTACATGTACACCCCGAAGGGGTGTACATCCTACACCTCCACTCATTTAATGGTGTCGATATTTTTTACGGGTCACATCAAGTGACCCCTCATTACACCCCCACCCTTAGATGGGTGGGGATGTGAGATGTACACCCCTTACGGGTGTACAAGTAGCATTTTCCAAAAAATTATGTGGAAAAGCAATAAAAGTAAAGATGGTGGTGGCAAGAATGATGATGGGTTTACTATATATATTATGTCTGATTACAATAGAAGAGAATTCAAGTTTTGTATGCAAAACACATAAGAGAATATATTGGGGGGGGGGGGGGGGGGGGGGGGGGGGGGGGGGGGAGAGAAAAAAAAAGAAAAGTAAAGCCGTGTAGAACTCATCTAAATTATGGATATTCATTTTGAATTTATTATTTGATCTTTTAAAATTTTGATTTTATTATCTAATCATTTATTTTATTTTATTTTTATTTCAGTCAGTTGATGACATTTTAATTTTAAAATTTAAGCTTTTTTTTTACTTTAATAAATTTATAGTTGCCAAAATTGTGTGAAGTATACTAACTCACTACAACAAAATTTAATTATAAGGATATATTTTTATAACACTTTTGTATAAGTATTCTATCTATATTCCATATATATTCTATCTATATCCAAAATTAGATTATAGGGACATATTTTTAAGATACATTACAATAATGTGTCGCTATACATCCTAACGACTGCATATATAGCGATACTAATAATAAGTGTCGGTATTTTTGCAAACGACATTTTTTTAAATTTTAGAAATACTTTAAAATATCGTTATAGTATAATTTTATTATAGTGACTAAATTTATAAAATAAACTGTGCAATCAAGTTTAAAGTGTTGTTCGACTCAAATTAAACAGATTGAGATATATTTAGTACATTTTACCAAAAAATTAATGAGAAATAAAGCACACAAGTAGTGATTTATATATGTGGTTCGGCTTCGAAAGCCTTCCTCTATTGGCGAAGACACAGTAGAGATTCAACTATACATAGTGAAACTTTAGACTGAAAGATGTGGTCTCTTTGAAGATCTTAGCCATCGTATACACCCAACACATTCCACTGCTCTCGAGAAAAGACACATCTATAACAACTCTAGTGTAAAGTGTGTTGGCTTGAAGGAGCCAACTTCGTATCATGATAAGTTAGGTGGAACTATATTCGAAATGGTGGGAAGCCGTAATAAGTCGAATCATGTTTGAAATGGCGGAAAGCCAGTTGGGCTGAGTGATTACTGAGATTTGTGAGCACTATATTTATATGTTTTAAATAAATTTGTTATATTTTTCTAATACCTCAAGCTTTAATTTAGAAATTAATTTTTAGCGTCAATAATCCTACAAGATATAGAGTTGTGCAATGAAGAGAGTAATCAACTTGTTGCAATTGTGATTTGGCCAAAAACATGAGTTCATTAAAAGAGCTGAAACACTAGGAATGGATCAAATAGTTCATGAAACTAATTATTTTTATTTTTTTTTGATAGTTGGGTACATTGCTTAATAAATTACTTATTTTAACCCCCTTTTTTTTGAGAATTTATGAACACCTCTTTGATCTTTATATGATTACTCTCTTGTACTGCAGATATGAGTATACAAATATAAGATTTAAACAAGCTTTGAATCTACTCATGATCACTTTGAGAAGCATAGCAATGACATCTAATTAATTACTACAATATTAGTGGTCTTTGGCATGATTAATTGAATGGGTACATTGGCTTTCTTTTAGGCTATTTGAGAAAACCATAATTAATTAATTGAAAATATATATATTCCTTTCTTGTGAACTTAACAGTGATTGCTCTTCAAAACTTCTAAAAGTCAAAAGAAAGAAAAATTAAGTCTATATGAGCAATTAATCTATATACTCTAATTAATCTTTCAATTGTCTTTAGCACCTGATTGTCATATGAACAGTAAGAATTTAGATTTATTTCTCGTATTTAGATTTTTTTTTTTTTTTTTGAGTCAATAATAATCACAGTTAAGCCATTTTCTTTGGTATAAATAATGAGTGCTTAGAAAAATAATCAGAAATCAGAAGTAATTAGTTGTTGAATAAAAAAAATATATGTTTATTCAAAAGTTCGAGTAGCAATATGAAATCATGCTAGAGTATTTGGATCTGACTCAATTTTTTTTTTTAAAAAAAAAAGAAAAGAAAAAGATATCAAAACAAAATGCCAATTGGGTAAACCATAAAACACAAACCAAGACCTTTAATTGCAACGTATGAAGGGTAATTAACAACATCTCAAGACACCTGAAATATCCTGACTATATACATATGAGACATATGAAATATATATACTACCAACCAACACACCAAAAGGATCCCAAAAAGAAAGAAAAAAAAAAAAGAGAGAAAAAAAAAGAAGAAAATGGTCATCTCAACCACAAACAAAGTTTGGTTAGTAGTAAACACATAAAACTCATCATGTGGGCTTCAAATCCTTAAACATTGAATCCCACTTAAATGCCTCCCCATCACTACTCCTACACCCATCATCATCATCATCATTCTCACCCTCACCCTCACCAATCTTACAATAACAACTACTCACCATTGGACTAGTTGCACTCCTTGATAGAGGAGAAGGACTACTACTCACCTTAACAGCACCATGTGTGATCATCAACCTCCCTTGTTGCACCACCACCATCTTCCTATCCCTCTTAGGCACCCCTTCGACTCCCCGTCGCCGATCTCTAGGCGCGATTATGATCGACGACGACGACGATGAGGAGTCGTGGCGGTTCGGATGAACCAATGTGTGCATGTACTTTGATATGCAACTCTTGGTCCTCTTTAGAGTGGTGGTGAGGAGCTTGTGCATGTGTTGAGTAGTAGTGGTGGAGCCTCCTCCTCCTCCTCCTCCTCTACTCTTGTTCTTGGCCTTCATGGCTAGCTTGAGGATCTCCAACCTGTGCTTGGCTATGGAGATGCCCATGCTCTTCAGGAACTCGTGGTCGAAGTACGCGACGTCGTCGCCCTCGAGCTCGTTTCGGATGAACATGAAGCCATACTCATACACAAGGGAGGGATCAAGGGTGGTTTTTGATAACCAGGAGTACCAATCCATTGTGCTCAATGTTGTAGTCTTTTTTTTTATTTTTATTCTAGCCTTTGGTTGGTTTGGTGATATGGAAAGATATATATATATATATATATATATATATATATATATATATATATATATATATATATATATATATATATATATATATATATATGAGTTGGGCTGGAATGCTATTGATAGCACCAACCCAACTTTGCCATCCATTTTGTAGCCATTGGATCGCATTGAGATCCGTGTAGCCTCTTTAATGAAAAAAAGAGAAAAGAAAAAGTAAAAAGTAAAAAAAATTTCTTTTTAATTAAAGGGCTTGCACGAATCTCAATGCAATTCAATGACTACAAAATGAGTGGCAAAGTTGGGTTGGTGCTATCAATAGCATTCCAGCCCAACTCTCTCTCTCTCTCTCTCTCTCTCTATATATATATATATATATATATATATATATATATATATATATATATATATATATATGAGTCCGGCTAAAATACTATTGATAGTACCAAACAATTGGTGCTATCAAGTTTTTAGCCTTGGATTAAAATATGTGCGGTTGAAATTATAGCGGGTCATAAGATTTTTACTATTCAACCAACCACCCACTAAACCCTAGGGGACCACTATTATCTTAACCGCATATTTTTTAATCCAATGGCTAAAAACTTGATAGTACCAATGACTTGGTGCTATCGATAGTATTTCAGTCTAATTCTATATATATATATATATATATATATATAGAGAGAGAGAGTGTCGAACATAAAATATAAAAATAGGAACGCTTAAGTTTTTGGATAGCAACCATTATTTTATTATTTTATTAGTAGCTAAAGCTTTTATAAAAAAATAATTATTTTATATATTATTTAATGTGGAGAGATTAAAGCATTTGGTTCAGTTTTTTTGGTTCACGAGTGATTCTTTTGCTTGAACTTGGTTTTGAAAAAGAAAAAGGGAAAAGGAAACACGGAAAATGCTTTTAATAACTCAAGATGTTGTTTTTAATTACATGCTATTGATATAGCAACAACCAACAAACACGTAATATTTTTTTTATAAACTGCAAGCAAAAATTAATCAATGAACTTAAAATAATTATGTCTGCCTATAAAACAGCAGCTTATAAATACATTTTAAAAATATATGTGAATATTCTATATAATATAGTACATGACTTTTTCATATACATACATATATGCATGAGATATTATATATCACAAATAAGGACATTCTAAAAACAGATAATAATGGTGGTTATTCAACAAATATACTGCTAACAAAGGTTAATTAGACCTAGATATTTCTATTATAATGCTCATTTTTTCCCCCTTAAAATTTAATTTATCTTAAAATTTTTGGTTCTTAAACTAATTAAGTTGGTAGGATCACCATAAACTGCGACGGTTTAAATTGTCTACTACAAAAAGTTTTAAGAAAATTGTTGAGTTCGATATGAATGGAACGATTAACCTGAACGTTTCGAATCAGACCCGATTCGACCAGCTGATCGAGTCGAAAACAGAGCAATGAGAGAGGACACTTTCCACTCAATGTGGTAGGGCATTCAAATTAATTAGCACAATTTGATCAGTTCCTTGCTTTAAAAATTGTATCTTGAGATTTTCTTTTTGTGCATGCTTTAAAAATGGTGTAAGATGAAGAAGGGGCCATAAAGGATAAGTGACAAAATGACCCACCCCCTATTCCTTTGCTTTTTTGGTGTGTTTATTTTGGCTTTTCTCTACCTACAAAATTAGGAAGTAGAAGTGAGGGAGAGAAGGGATGGAAAATGGAATCTACTCATGTGGATCATTTTGTCATGAAATGTAATAGTAGATACATATTCTTTGTATTGAATATAAAATATATAAATATTATTTTTTAACAATTTAATTTTTTAGAATACAATAGTTATTTCAAATAATTTTATATATATAGTATCGGAACAAGAGGTCACGCAGTTTGAGTTCTAGAGTTATTTAATTTTCTTCTATTTAATTAAGCATGCGTCTTAGATCTATTAAAAAATTTCGAGCACAGACGAGCACAGACAAGCCTGAGTCCTAGCACTATTTAATTTTCTCTCATTTAATTAAGCCAGCGTCTTGGATCTATTAATTTCCTCCTATTTAATTAAATTTGTATTTTGAATCCATTAAAAAGTTTAACGTGAGGAGGAGTATTCTCTAACAACTTAAGCCTTTAGAGTATAACGGTTATTTTACATAATTTTACAGTTTGGATAGAATGTCAATTTATCTCCAACCTTGTATTTTACCTACTAGTCAAACATGTGAAAATTGTACTAATCATGTACATTTGGATTTATCTCTAATGATCAAACTTTTTGAACTTTAATGTGTGTAAGATGTTGTGAGTGTAGCATTTAGCTTTTGATCCACCAAATAAGTTAGAAATAATTAGAGAAATTTCTACTTCAAAATCAAATAAATAAAAAAAATTTTCAAGTGGCATAATCTCTTTTGGTGGGGAATAATTAGACCAAGTTCACTAAATAGTGGGATTCCTAGTGCTAAGGTATGAATTAAATGAGAGAGAATTAAAAACTTAAAGTGGGCAAAACTTTTCAAAATATAAACCAAAATGTCAACAATAGTAGTCTTTTGAAGAAAATATCTTTCCCGATTTTAGAGCTTGTCCGATTAACTTTCTGCTGCAACAAAAGCTATAAATTTTTTGATCAAAAAAAACAATTTTGGCTACTGTGTTGAATATTATAATTTAAAAGAAGATGAAAGAGGGAACAAAAGGCCAACTCTAGATCAATACAAGCTCTCGTGATAGATCTTGGTCTCATATGCATATATTTTTTTGCTTTTTCAAAGATTCAAATTGAGCTAGGGGACACTCTAGATCAATACAAAAATTGGGGGCTGTTAAAGCATGAGAAATAACTGTATATTCTCAAAATTAGCTTAAGTTAGTAAAAAATAATATTTTTAATATTTATATTTAACACTTTACCTCATGTCTAGAACTATCTACGAGTCGAACACGAGCAAGCTGGGACCGGCTCGTGTTCGTTTGTTTATTAAACGAGCTGACTCGTTAAAATATCAAGTTGAAAAATCTATCTTGTGCTCGGCTCGCTTATTAACGAGCGGAATATGAGTTGGCCCGCGAACAATAACTTAAATTGTCAGCTCTATTACTAAGTGAAAAGTTGAAAAAAAAATCATATTTGGGTTAACAAGCGGAATGCGAGTTGGCTCGCGAACAATAACTTAGATTGTCAGCTCTACTACTAAGTAAAAAGTTGAAAAAAAAAATTCATATTTGGGTTGGCCTATTATTCAAATAGTATATATATAGTCCGACTACTATGCTATCGATAGCACTAAACACTTAGTGTTATCATATTTTCCACCGTTAGATCTATCACTTTGATCATTTTCATCCCTTAAATCATACTATTTCTCCAATCACCCACTAAACCCTAGGGGCCCACTATCATCATAACCACACTTCTCTTTATCCAAGAATTAAAAATCTAAGGCCCCGTTTGGTTCGGGTATAAATTTAAGAAGTATAAATTTTTTTATACCTGGAATAGCTTGCTATTCCGGAATAATTAAGTATAAAAGTTAAATTGCGTTTAGTTTAAAAGTTGGTATTCTCTGGAATAAAAAAAATTGTGTTTAGTTAAAATTATGGGATAGTGGAGAAAAGAGATGATAAATTTTTTATCAAAATATCAATTTTGCCCTTACCTTATATATATATAAATTAATTTTAATTATTATAAATTATTTAAAATGACAATTTAATTGTTAATAAATTATATCTTACCTAAATAAAATAATTTTTTATATTTTATAGTATATTTTAGTAAATAATAATTAGTAAACAAAATTAATAAACATAATTAGTAAACAAAATATAAAATAATTTTTTATATTTTATAATATATTTTATTAAATAAAATTAGTAAACATAATTAGTAAATAGTATATTTTAGTAAATATAGTCTCAGATAAGATAAGCTAAAGTAAAAAAAACAAAACAAAACAAAAAAAAAAAAAAAAAAAAAAAATCTCATTCATTGCCCCTAGGTATAAACCTTATTTCAGGGGGGAGGTGGAATAGAAATTAACGGGTTATCCTGAAATAACCCGTTAAGCTGGAAATATTTTAAACCTTTATCCCTATGCTCTTTTTTTTTCTCTTGTTAGGCAAGAATTGGGGGATAAAGAGGGTTATTCCCCCTTTATCCCCCAACCAAACAGGGCCTAATAGTATCAATGGCTTGGTGCTATATATATATGAGTAATGCTACATGTACACCCCGAAGGGGTGTACATCCTACACCTCCATCCTTTTAATGGTGTCGATGTTTTTTACGGGTCACATCAAGTGACCCCTCATCACACTCCCACCCTTAGATGGGTGAGGGTGTGAGATGTACACCCCTTACGGGTGTACAAGTAGCATTTTCCTATATATATATATATATATGTGTGTGTGTGTGTGTATATAGTCCGTCTCTTATGCTTGTAAAACTACGAAGCAATTGGTGCTTGTAAATATTCTACCGTTAGATCTATCTCTTACTAATTTCACCCCTTAGGTCATGATATTTCATCAACCACCCACTAAATCCAAGGGGCTCATTATTATTCTAACCGCACATTCTTTTATCCAATGGCTAAAAACCTACAAGCACCAATGAGATGATACTTTTAAAAGCATATATATATATATATATATATATATATATATATATATATATATATATATATATATATATATATAGAGAGAGAGAGAGAGAGAGAGAGAGAGAGAGAGAGAGAGTTCGACTACTATACTATCGATAGCACCAAGCACTTGGTGCTATAAAGTTTTTCGCCATTAGATCTACCCTTTTGATCATTTTCATCATTTAGATCATACTACTTTCCCAACCACTCACTAAACCCTAGAGGCCTACTATCACCCTAATCGTTCATCACTTAATCTAAGGGCTAAGAACTTAATAGTTAATGACTTAGTGTAATTAATAGTATAGTAGCTAGCCTAGGTGTCTCTCTCTCTCTCTCTCTCTCTCTCTCTTTCTCTCTCTCTCTCTCTCTATATATATATATATATATATATATATATATATATATATATATATATATCTATATATATATATATATATAGTCCGACTACACTACAATAAAATTATGCTATAGTGACACTTTTAAGTGTTTCTAAAATCTAAAAAAAATATCTCTAGCAAAAATACTGACACTTATTATTAGTGCTGTTATATGTGCCGTCGCTAGGGTGTATAGCGGCACATTTTTGTAATGTGTCCCTATAACCTAATTTTGGATATAGGTGGAATATGGATAGGACACTTATACAAAAGTGTCACAAATATGTGTCCCTATAATCTAATTTTGTTGTAGTGCTACTATGTTTGTACAAGCACCAAATAATTGGTGCTTGTAAGTTTTCTACCGTTAGATCTACTCCTTTGACTAATTTCATCTCTTAGATTATTCTATTCCACTAACCACTCACTTAATCCAATGGGCCCACTATTATTCTAACCACACATCTTTTCATCTAAGGGCTAAAAACCTATAAGCACCAATGACTTAGTACTTTTAAAAGCATAGGAGCTTAATTATATATATATAACTAGGCTACTATGTTATCGATAGCACCAAGTCATTGGTGCTATTAGGTCTTTAGCTCTTGGATTAAGGGATGTGTGGTTAGGATGATAGTGGGCCCTTAGGGTTTAGTTGGTGGTTGGAAAAATAGTATGATCTAAATTGTGGAAATGATCAAGAGGGTAGATCTAACGGTGAAAAAATTGGTAGCACCAAGTGCTTGGTGCTATCGATAGCATAGTAGCCGAACTATATATATATATGTATATATATATATATATATATATGTATATATATATATATATATATATATATATATATATATATATATATATATATATATATATATATATATATATATATATATATATATATATATATGTATATATATATATATATATATATATATATATATATATATATATATATATATATATATATGTATATATATATATGTATATATGTATATATATATATATATATATATATATATATATACACACACACACACACCCACGGAATTTGGAATAGTCCTATATATAAAGGATATAATAGGACTAAATCTCTTAACCTGGCTATTGCATTTTGGGTGATAGTCAGGCCTAAGTGGTTAAGAGGGTTGAGCGTGCTAGAGTTAGAGTAGTTCTAGGATGGGTGACTGTCACGTCCCGGGGTCAAAACTGCGACCCGGACCCGCTAACAAATCCGTCGCCCATACGGGAAGCTCCGTATAGACGAAGCGACCAACTTGCAAAAGATAATACTAACCACTATACAGATATCGGAGCGGAAAAGTAAACTGCTGAAATAAATAAATACAATCCTCAAATAGTATAAGTCAGGTCCTCACAATACATATGTCTCTCCAAAATAAAACTCTCAAAATAAAATAAGTACAAGATACATCCCAACTACTGGCTGTACTAAAACAACTCCAAAATGGTCCATCTACTCTCTCACAAGGAACAGATAGGGATCTAGCTCGCGACTCCCTTACCTTGGTCAGATGATGCAGTAGCAGTAGGAGTAGCAGGAACAGGAGAAGATGTCACGCCCCGGGCCCTAGCGGAAGCTTACCCGGCACGTGCACAGACCCGCCGTGTGCACAAGGTACCCCCCTGGTACACACAAGGCGTCTACAACAACAAAATTGAAGGGAAGCAATATACACAACCTACTAGTAATCAGAGCACAACACAACTAAACTATACATAAAAGAGAAGAGTAGATAACGACTATCATACAAAGAAGTTAAAATACAAAATACAAAAGTGGTCCTCTTAAGTGTAACCTATCAAAATACATGGGTGGTCTCTATACAAAAATACACCCACACCTCTCCCACAAAAATAAAAGGAAAGGTGCCTTGTAACCACCTCGAGTGGCGCGACGGGGACAAGCCAGCTATGAGACGACCTCTTGCCACGATCTCGAGCCCCTCCCGCTGCGGATGGCTCTGAAAAACAACAACCCAAATGGGGTGAGAACTATTAGACAATAGTTCCCAGTGGGTAAGCCGCCGAGAGAAGCGAAATACACCACTAGGTCAACTGAGGCATAAGATAGCATAACTGATGAAATAAAATGCAGATAATAAACAACTGAAGTAAAGTAAAGCACTCTACTACTATCATGCCTCTATGCTCATGTACAAAGTGATGATGATATGAATTTAACATGTTATCATAATGTCCAACTACAATGAGTAGTATCATTTATGTGGTGTCCAATGTCAAGTTTGCTATCATGTATGTCCAACTACCATGAATGTATCATCTATGTGATATTCAATGTCAAGTTTAGTTAACTTAATCATTTTCTCTTGAAGACTTTCTTTGAGTCTAATCTTGAGCCACGCCTCATGGTCTCGTGGTGGCACCCCCCCACGGAGCTATGCCTATCCAACGGCGTCCCAATCGGCACCCAATCCCGCACGGCGATCATGATGTCGCAAATGGCCAACTCCGGAGTGCCGGCATGGAGGGACCGACCCTACCAAGCATGTGTGAATGAGCACAAACGACAAGCAAGCAAGTCTCGATTATCGTGTCTAAAACACGGAATAGCAATCATCGTGTCTAAAACACGGAATAGCATCATCGACCTTTAGGTCGGGGTATAGTATCTCAAGTGTCAATGTTTCATATACAATATTAGCATTATCTTGCATAATGAAAGAGTAGAACATTTACAAGTTGTCCTCATGTCTCAAACATGGAATCTCACTATTTCATATTGATTGTACAAGTTTAGAAGTTTTCTACTTGTATCTCACTACACTAGATGACACTAATGTCATAATGTCTATTTATATATGATCATGTGCATAACATGTCCCAATAATTCTATAACAGGTATAGTTATTCTCTATTCATATCCAAAAGCTTAAGTTCACGAAAATTCCTATTCAAACCCCTCTTAAAGTGCCCATGCATATACGATGTTTACCTCTACTACCTAAAGTATGAAATTTTTAACACATGAAGCGGTTCAAATGCATAATCATAAATCATGATAAATCAAACGATGCATGTTTAATATAACAATGATGCCCTAAAAATCTATTGAAGACATAGGGGGAGTTCACCTATTTCGGTGAGGTCAAACCCACCGGATAATTGCTAAATCCTTGTGAAAGATCCCAACCAAGAAGCCCACACTTCCTCGTATGCCCTAAGAGAAGTTTACAAAGGGTTAAAACATCACAAAAACCTAATCACAAAATTCCTTAAAAATCATAAGGGAAATAGGTGGAAAATACCATAGGTTGAGAAATCTTGCTAAATCTTGAAATCCAAACAAGAAAAGGTTCAAAACCAACCTACAAGAGTGTTCTACACCCATCAATTCCACCCCAAAAGCTAGAAATCTAAAAGCCCCAAATAAACCCTAGTTTTCCCAACAACTAGGTTTCCTACAAAAATCCCAAAAGAAAAGGGAAAGGAAGTGTTCCAAATCTCTTTTAGGCTCAAATCCCACATTGAAATGCGAAGGATAGGAATTAGGGCTTCAAACTTCCTTCTTCTTCAAGCCCTTGCCTTCCTTCAAGCTCTTGAAGCAAGCTCCAATGGTGGAGAAGAGAATGTTGAAGAAGAACCCAAGTAGAGAGATGTGTTGGAGAAGGAAATCCAAGAAGAGCTCTCCCTCTCTCTCTCTCTAACACTCTCTCTTGCACTCTCCAAATAAAAGGAAAAGAGAGGAAGAAGAGGGTTAAAATCCAAATAAAAGGAAAAGAGAGGAAGAAGAGGGTTAAAAATCCTAACATAACAAAATCCCAAAAGCCTCCCGCAAGAAATGTAATTACATTTCTTACTGGGCTGTCCAGACCAAAACGGTATGGACTGCCCCAAAACGGTCCGGACCCCGAAGGTAGAATTTTTCAGATTCGCGCGGATAGTACGGACTCTCCCCGGACGGTCCGGACCCCGAGGCCAAAAACCTCAAATTTTCAAATTTTTCGAAAATTTTTAATTTGCGCCCAAACTCTCCGGAAGCCTTCTAGAACTTTCCGGAAGCTTACAAAAACATCCGAAGCGTATCATTCAACCCTTCACACACTCAAACTTCTCAATTTGCTAAAGTTCAGTGTACTACAGAAGAAGTCCCTGGAAATGGTCACCAACAGAGGGTGTGAGAATTACAACCAACAGTAGTTCTCAGTGGGTACCGCCACCAAGACCGACGGTCTGCCCACTAAGTCTACTAGAGGCATAAAGTAACAAATACGGTACTATAAAGAAAAGGCTAGAAATAACTCTACAGCTACTATACCTCTATCTAGATGCTCAAAGGGTGATACAGATGAAAAATAATGCATCTACTACCTCTCGATAAAACAATCACCCAATCTACACTGACTGCCACAAAGGGTCCAATCAAACCTGCGCCCACCTACTACCATTACATCCACGGATGACTGGAATTACGTAGGGCATCCGTGACTGCCCAAAAAAGGCCCAGCTAGAAAGACTGCATCAACAAGTCACGATAGCAAAATAACAGGCCCAGCTCCGGAGCGGCACTCGAAGGGAGTGACCCCACCGAGGAAAGTATCCGCGCATCTCTGTCGAGCTCAAATGGCTCATGCAGGCTATAATCCAAATCCACGATCAATCAGATCGGCAAAGACCAACTCACATCTCTAATACACTGGCTGGAAATACTCGACAGCCGGGACCCACCGTCGAATCAGACGGCTCCCAAAACTAGCACTGGTCTAACTACAGCTACCAGACTCCACTCGGCCCTCAGGCGCGAGTGTAACATGCATCCCACAACATCCCGACTACTCGGCCCACTATCCGGGCGAGGAACACTCTAAGTCCAGAAAAAACAAATAAATGTGTGGGAGTGTCTAAAGCATAAATAAACTAGCCCAAGTTTGGGTTTTCTACTAGTCTGGTTGAAACATGCAACATATGACAGAGTGCTAGGTCAAAGTTTCAATAATAGCATTTGGTTTAACTTAAACATAAATGGGAACATTAACAAACATAATCTCGATATCAACCAAGGTGAACACCATCTCCCTCAAACATGCTCTCAATCTCATCTAATAATCAGACCACATGCATGCTTACTATCATATAGAATTAGAGAACCGTCCGCCGGTTTTGGAGACAAAAGCAACCCATCTGGATCCACGCGTCGGTCCAAAGTCCAAATGAGCCGAAACTGAACGTGGTTAATCCTCAGGTTCCCACGGTTCCAACGAGCCCAAAAACACCCGAAAACTCCTCCCGGTCACTGAGATACAAATCAAACACCGCGGTAAGCAAAAATTCCCAAAACTACAACTCTGCGAAATTTCAGTCCAAGAAATGCCAAAATATCACCTTTGAGATTCCCTCAAAAAATTCCAAGAAAAATACGACTGTGATCCTTGCGGAGTGTAGATAGAAATCAAGTTCTTAAACACCAAATTCCGCCACTCGTAGGCCAAGAAAAAGCAAGATCACTTCTCCGCTGTTCAGAAAATGCCGCAGAAAAAAGGGGCAGTCTAAAGAAGCTCCGAAAAACCCACCAAAAACCCAAAATGAAGAGGAATAGTAAACATGGAAATCGAAGGCCTACCTGTCAAGGAAACGCTGCCGTAAAAATCGGCGAAAAACTCTAAGAACTCAGCTCGGGGGAGCCCGCGGACGAAGCGTCGACAGAAAAGATCGGTGCCGGAGAAGCGTCGAAGCTCGCGAAGTCGGGGAGGAAAAATATGAAACGACATTGGAAAATCCTCCGGAATGCCAAGATGCGAAGAGGACTCGATGTAGAAGGTCCATGTCGAAAATGGTTTCAAGAAGAGATCCAAAAAGCCCTCAAACAATGCTCCAAGAGAGCTATTTATAGTCCAAAACCCAAAAAGGTGCCCAAACGGATTCGGGCCCAACTTTCAGGTGCCCGAATGCTACAGGACGCGCCCGAATCCACGTGGCGCATATCTGGGCCATCTCCGCGCAGCGCCCGAAAGCACGAGATGGCGCCACGTGTCCCGCTCTCGCGCCCTGGGCTCCCCATGCACGCGCGCCCGCCAATCGCAACGCGCCATGTGGCAGCGGGGAGCACGGCGGGGAGCATGCGCCGCGCGACAAGCGTTCTTCTAGGTCCGCCGCCCGGCCAATGGGGCGCTGCCACGTGGCCCACCCGCCAATCACGGTTGAAAGCTAGCGGCTCGGCCAATCAAGAAGCGCCACGTGGCACCAGAGCGTGCTCGCGGGTCCCAGTGCACGCGCCATGGGTCGTGGACCAACCTGCAATCAAATTGGGCCCAGTAGGCCCATTTAGCCCAGAAATAGCTATTTGTCACTATTTTCGCACGCTGAATCCATTTTTGGCATCTGTTTAACGCACAACGCACTCGATACACCAAAAATAGGTATTTTCTCACCGCCGATCACCCAGTCAAGTCGCACGAAAATCCAGGACACCACAATTACCCCTTGGGAAGACGAGGCGTCACAGTTAGTATCAGAGTCAATCACTAGCCGAAAATATGAGATGAGTCTCAGCTGAGTTAGGGTTATATAGCGGGTAGAGCAAGGCTTCCCGGCTAATGACCGTTGTGGTTGGAGTGCAGCTCCCCACAAGGTTGACTGAGGCTAGCGAGACGAGTCTCACATCGCCTGGTATTTGTGAGTGTGCTTGAGCCTGACGTTGACATTAGGGCTTAAAGGGGGGAAGAATGTGACACTCCCGGAATGTGGATTAGTCTTATATATAAGATATAAATATGACTAAATTTCTTAAGCCGGCTATAGCATTTTGGGTGGTAGTAAGGCCCAAGAGGTTAAGAGTGTTGAGCGTACTAGAGTTAGAGTAGTTCTAGGATGGGTGATCCCGTGGGAAGTTGGGGCGTCACATATATAGAGTCTGGCTACGATGCTTTTAAAAGCACCAAACACTTAGTACTTGTAAGTTTTTCACTGTTAAATCTAATTCTTTGACGAATTTCACTCCTTAAATCATACTATTCCACCAACAATCTACTAAACTCTAGAGGGTCACTATCATCCTAACCACACATTCCTACATCCAATGGCCAAAAACTCACAAGTACCAATGAATTGTGCTTTTATAAGTATAGAAACTCAATTTTATATATATATATATATATATATATATATATATATATATATATATATATATATATATATATATATATATATATAGGGGGAGAGAGAGAGAGTAGAGCTTATATACTTTCAAAAGCACGAGCCCAACTATGCTTGTGAATTTTTTACTATTGAATTTGCATAGAGATTTGTCCTATTGTAAAGTCAACTAAAGAGAGAGAAAGAAAAAGTAAATAGCACAAATCTCAATGCAAATCCAATAATAAAAAATTCACAAGCATATTTGGATTTGTGCTT